>CABHPP010122106.1:0-17051 GCA_902168425.1 Peromyscus attwateri | reverse complement strand
TTCCCCAAAATATTGTGCACCCTAATAAACTTATCTGGGGTAAGAGAACAGAACAGCCACTAGATATAGAGGCCAGAAAATGGTGGCACATATGCCGTTAATCCTAGCATTCCAGAGACAGAGATCTGCCTGGATCTCTGTGAGTTCAAGGCCACACTGGAAAGAGCCAGGTGTGGTAACAAGAGTCTTTAATCCCAGGAAGTGATGGCAGAAAGCAGAAAGGTATGTAAGGCGTGAGGACCAGGAACTAGAGCTGGTTAAGCTTTCAGACTTTCGAGAAGCAGTTCAGCTGAGATTCATTTGGATGAAGACTCAGAAGCTTCCAGTCTGAGGAAACAGGATCAGCTGAGGAATCGGCGAGGTGAGGTGGCTGTGGCTTGTTCTGCTTCTCTGATCTTCCAGCATTCACCCCAATACCTGGCTCCTGGGTTTGATTTTACTAGTAAGAACTTTTAAGATTCGTGCTACATTTATGGGGTTCTGGGGATTTGAACTCTGCTCCTCACACTTGCACGCCAGCACTTTCACCATGGAGCCACCTCCCCAGCCCCACAGACCATTTTTGAAAGAAATATTAAGGCACTGACACTAGGAAACGACTAAGCCAAGTGAGACATACTTCCTGCCACACACACCCCACCTCAGACTTATTTAAGTAAACACACACAGTGTTGGATGGCAGACCCAAAGTCACATCTGCAAAACTCTTCTGGGGATCTTTTGAATGGACTCCTTAATTCTCACAGCCCATTGTGTAAAAACCTGTGAACCCCCCCCCACACACACACACCACTCTAGCATGAAAGTGTGACTGTCTGGGTGTTAACTATTGCCAGAGTTAATTGTTAACTCTATTGACAATTAATTGTTCTGAAATGCCGGGTGAATGAAACCTCTCTGGGTTTTATGTCCCAGGTCAACAATGAAGAAACTAACCTTTGGTGGTTCACCTTTCAATTCTAACCCAATCAAACCTGAGGTTCGAGGTGTAAACCATCTGGATCCCTTATCTCATAGTCTTCCTCCACCTCTTCAAACATCTCAGCTTTCTCTCTCCTCTGTATATCAGAGACAAGCCCTTCATTCCTAGAGTATAGCTTAACGTCTGCAAACTATTGGGTATTGATGAGCCTAATTGAAAACAATTTTTTAACCTCCCTGTGAGTTACTGGTCAAGGAGTGAGTCCCAGAGGACCCCAAACAATGCAGGTTATTGCCATCACTCTTGGTTGTCCAGCAGAACTTGATAGGAAGATTCCATTGCTGAAGACATTACATACTCTAGCCAGAGGACTTGGAGAAATCAAGCTGATACTTATCTGGAAGATTTCTCCCTGCTGGCTAGCTTTCATAGTTCTGGAAGGTGCTATGCAGGCTGCTGGGGGAGAAAAGTCATCAACAGTCGTATCCAGCTGTGAACCTTGTTAGCCACAATAATGACTGGTCTGGCAAGATAACCTCATGAGTGTAATAGTGGCATGAATATTATGGGTGTAACCAGCTGCTTTCTAATTGGGTTTGAGGCCCACTGTAAACCTGGCCAAAAACCCAGGACTGGGGAGTTCACAGGCCCTATAGGTGAACCTATTACCGTTATGAACATGGTATCAAACAGCCTTCTAAATATATTGAGAACAATTTTTTGTTTGTTTTGTCTTGTTATCAAGACAAGGTTTTTCTGTATAGCTCTGGCTGTCCTGGATCTCGCTGTGTAGACCAGGCTGGCCTCCAACTCACATAGATCCACCTGGCTCTGCCTCCTAGTGCTGGGATTAAAGACATGTGCCACCAGGCCCAGCTACTGAAAACAATTTAAACAAGAATTAATCTGCAGGTATGTAGGTCAGCCTGGAGACTTTAAAATAAAAAGTTGATCAGAACAAAAAGGAGCCTCCAACCAGAAACCTGACACTCAAGCCCTTCCTCACACTGGTGCCAGTGGCTTCTGGGATTTCCTTCAGACGATGTTATGTTGTATGCTGCATCTGGGCTGCTGGGGCGGGAAATAAACGGGGCAGAGTGTAAGCAACAGAGATGGTTATCAGAGTCAGAGAGGCTCGACGTCCCACACCAAGGAGTCAGCTCGGCCCTCTTCTGGATTATAAGCTACCAACTTCTCTTGGAGTCCTCAGCACTACAGAATGCACAAGCCAGCACCCATGTCCTCTTTTATAAGAACAACAACTGTGTTGGGCAGGGCTGCACCGTGATGACCTGCACACATCAGACTCCTGACGCCATCACCCACTATCCACAGCACAGCCCTTCCACCCATGTGCTCTCTCTAAGGTTGCTATTCCTATTCCACTAAGAAGCTTTACACTTTTAAAAGTAAACTTTATTCCCCTAAGTTTGCAAAGCTTTTTCTTCCAGAGTCTGTGATCTCTCTCCACTGTTATACCAATATTTATAATACAAATAATTGTCCTGTCTCCTGACTCCATCTTGGGAATTTTGTAAACATAAAAAGGTGATATGTGAAATACCTCAATCAATATTAATGAAAGAATATATTGATTATTAATTAGCTTATTATTTATTTCCAATTTTTTTACTAATTTAATAACTTGCTTAACTTGCTTATTGAATATGAAACTTGCATAGTCAATAGTCAATTGGTTATCTTATTCATAGAGAATTTATAATTATTTCTACTTATTTTAGAGTATTTTATAATAATAATAATAATAATAATGAAGATTTATATTTGGGAGATGGAGAGATGGCTAAGCAATTAAGAGCACAATTAAAGCATTGCAGAGGACCTGAGTCTAGTTCCCAGCACCCATGCCAGGCTGTTCACAACCACTTGTAACTCCAGCCCCAGGGGATTGGACACTCTCTTCTGGCTTCCACTGGTATCTGCACTCATGTGTGTGCGTATGTACACACACACACACACACACACACACACACTTAAAAATAAAATGAATCTTTAAGACACTTTTTTCTTGGCTGTAGGCAACCTCCAATACATAAAAGCACCTGGAAACGAGCACATGAATGATTACCAATTACTACATCTAACCCAGGCAGCTTTCAAACAACCATCAGCACTGTGATCCTGGCAGGGGAATGTCCTCTGTCAACAGACCTGAATGCTGCACTTCATTGAAATGACTAATGCTGACCTGATCAAAGGGTTATAAATGTTGGTGCTAATGACAGCAGAGACTCGTTTGGAGAACACTCCCGGTTTTCTTTTTCTCTCAGATTATCTTACTGCTGCATAAACTGAATACTGTTTTTGGAAGAAGGGAATATTTAAAGGAGTGTGCGGCTTTGTATGAGGGGTAAAGTGCTGCCCCCGATCTTGAAAGGTCCACTGAGACAGAGATTTCCCCTTGAAATGAGTTTCAAGCAATCTCAGTTCCCATCACTCCCGCTCATTACAGAAAGATGCTGCTATCCAATATTTGCTAATTATGATCGAGACCAGAAACCCAGCAAATTTCAAAGGGAACAATAGAAACAAACATCTGAAAACCATTTCCTGTGGGTTTCTGTTACCCGGCTACTCACGGCAGATCTTCCAGTTTGGAGGCTTCGTGTCTCGGATCCAGCAGGTCATAGCCACATTCATTGTAGATTTCCAAGTAAGAAATGTGTGTCGTGTAGACCTTGCTGCTGTCCTGGGTGAAGAAGGAAAAGACTTTATATAACGGCTGAAAACAACTGTTCGGCTAGAGGGAGATGCGCCATTTGTCTCTGGGCTTTTCTCACAGAACCCTCCTTTGTCTTTCTCTGTTATATGGTTTACATTTGCGTTTGTGACACTTTTGAGTTGCTGTGGCCATCTGCGTGAAGTGGGTTATTATTTTTTTGTTATACCCAATATCCATGATTACAAGTAACTTCAGTCTGTTAGTTTTTATTGGTTCCACATTATACATAAAATGTCAATATACACTTGCAGTGAGCCAAGTTGGTTGTAGAACTGAATAATACATCATGTTTTACTTTCCAGATCCCCCCCAAAAGGTTACTAAAAACAAATAAACAAACAAACTTACATTCTGTGAACAGTCTATTCATAAAAGAGCAGAGGTTATTACTTTGGTTCAAAGACCAGGAGCCAAAGTTTCCATTCTTGATCATAATTAATTTTCCTTTACTTTCCTACTACTCAGAATTTTATATTCTTTTAAAAAAGATTTAATTATTTACTCTCTCTCTCTCTCTCTCTCTCTCTCTCTCTCTGTGTGTGTGTGTGTGTGTGTGTGTGTGTGTGTGTGTTTGTGTGTGTGTTTTCGTGTGTATATGTGTGTATGTATGTGCACATGAGTGTAGGTACCCACAAAGGCCAGAAGCGGGCATCAGATTCCCTTCAGCTGGAGTTACAGGCAGTTGTGAGCCACCCAATGTGGGTGCTGGGAACAAAACCCTACCCTCTGCTAGAGCAGTCGTGCTAACATGGTTTCATACTGATAATAAGTTAAGAAATACTCCTGACCTTGAAAAACTGACATAAGAGAAGAATGTCTACATTTCAAGTCCTTCCAAAAATACCTGGGCACCAGTGAACCACTGTGGCTGTCACTGTTGTCACTGCTGTTGATAAGTGTTTTCAAGTATTATGTGTAGAAGCCCCCCAATGGAGAACTAAGTGTGACAGGTCTCCAGAGAAGGGTAACTGGGGAAGGAAAACCCTCCCTGAATATGGATGGCACTTTCCCATGGGCTGGAGTCCTGAACTGAGTGAGTGGGGAAAAGAGAGGAGGGGCTGAGTGCTAAGTGCACTCATCACTCTGCTTTCTGACTGCGGACACAATGTGACCAGTCAGGTCAGGTTCCTACCACCACGCCTCCCCACTCGGTGTACTTATATCCTCCAACACTGAGGCAAAAATACACCCTACTTTAAGCTGCTTTTGTTGGATATTTTGTTACAGCTCTGATCAAAGTAGCTAGAATAATACAAGAATATGAAAGAAATGGACAATGAAAAGAGCAATGAACTTGAGCCATCATCTGTAATGGGGATGTTCTCTTCTTTAGAATTCAGATAAGAAGTCAGGGAAATGGCCAGCCTACTGTCCAGGGATAAGGACAATGCCTTGGCTCCTCCAAGTTCTACTTCTCCTGAAGTTTTTCTGGCATACACACTCCCATCTCACTGAGTGACGTGGCGAGCTACCTTTCTTGGTCTTTTTCAGCATCTGGGTTGCCAGACTGTAATGTAACACATGTGTTTTTTGCAGACAGGCATTTCTTCTGCCCCAAACAAATCTGAGCCTCACGGTGCTCCAATGTAAGGAGAAGCAAGTCCTGAAACAAATGGAATCCTCCCAAGTCCAGTGGAAATAAGTCCTCACTCCCAGGCCTTTCAAAACACAGGGTGCTCTGGGGTCTTAGTTCGTCTTGAAGAAGGACTTGGCTTCAGTCTCATGCTGAGCTCTCTGATCCAGGGCAATCAGCAGGGGCCTCTGGCTCCGGTCTGCTTTCTAGTCTCCAGTGTGGACACACTTCATGGAGCACTTTAAGCCATCCGGCTTGTTTCAGTACAATCCACTGTGATTATAACGAATGTGTGTGGCCCACAGCAGAAACTGGTCCATTTCAGTTTCCCTGGCTGTCAGTTGGTCTGGTGGGTTTTCTCCAAGTCCGGGAAATTACTTGGGATGATTCAGAACTAAACAAGGTTTACATGACATCAATGACAAAGGGGTCTCCCAACAACCGACAGATGGTCGGTCAGTGCCCTGGAGACTTTTAGACTTCTTTGGTAAGCACAGAGAATATTTTAGAAGAGACAAAGCACACTTCCCATTAGGAGAGGATTTGTTTATTCTATTCAACCTAACCAGGGAAATTGGCTTCATTGGTTCTGAGAGCTTCAAAAGGTTTTCTGAAACTGGCCAGGTATCATTAGGCTACGTGGACATATATGAATATTAATGAGTATGGAAACAATCATTAAGTATTTGCATATACAAATATTAATGATATGGTAATAATGATCATGAACCAAGCATACCCAGTGTGCCAAGAACTTTAAAGATTTGTTTTTATTATTCTTAATTACGTGTCTGTCTCTGTGGGTATGTGCGTGAGGATGTAGTGTCTGCAGAGGCTGAAAGAGGACACTGGATCCCCTGCAGCTAGGGTTTTAGGCAGTTGTGAGCTGCCTATACGGGTACTTGGAACAAAACTCAAGTTCTATGCCAGAGCAGGGTACACTCTTAACTGGAGCACCGTCTCTCCAGCCCAAGATCTTAAAATACAAAATGCTTGTCGCCCCACAGCAGCTCCATGACACTGAGACACGAAGCCACATGCCATCAGTGGCACACATCCTCGGAACCCTGACAGCTTACACAACCCTCCCATCCCCAAGATGACAGCTTTCCACTTTGGTCCATGACAACAAAAGCTATTGGAAATTATAGCTCCTGTTTGTGAAATGTGTGGAGAAGGCACAAGAGGTGGTGTCAGGAATACAGGAGGAAGTGAGGAGAAGGGCTCTGGATGCGGCAGACACACTCCTCAGCCCTTCCTCCTCCACTTTTCCTGGCTCACACAGTTGGCACTCTTGGGCCAGTGAGAAAAGAGCTGAACTAATGGATAATTGCTGCTTTATGGATGGCAATTAGAATTATGCAGATCTCAGCAACTTCTTCTCGTCTTTGCAACTCAAAATGCAAATAACCTTCAGTAGGGAAATCCAGAGTGACTGTTACAGCAGCGCAGTTAGACATTTATGCAGAATTCAAGGACTTGCTGGAGGTGGAAGGGAGACAGAGAGCTTCCAGAACAGTTCAACCCTTGCTTTCAGAAAATGGAAAGCAGAAACCCACAGAAGTTAAGTGACTCATCACAGGAAATGGATTCAAACACAGCCAACAAAACAAAGCCAATCTGAGCTACAAAGGCACTGGAGGCAGGCAAAGAAGCCATTCGGCTTACCGAGCTGTGGGCCGGTTACTGTAAGATGTGGACAGAGAAAAGTATCTCAATGGAGGCTCACTTTTTCCAACTATAAAATGGGAATAAAGATGCCTAGTGTGGTAGTTACAATATATGTTGTATTAAAAAGCCACACATGGGGGCGAGAGAGATGGCTCAGTGGTTTTGAACACTTGTTGCACTTACAGAGGACCTGGGTTCAAGTCTCAGCACCCATGTGGTTTCTCACAACCACGCTAACTCTAGTTTCTGGGGGATCTAACACACTCTCCTGGCTTCCGTGGGCACCAGACATACGTATAGGACACAGACACACACAGGCAAACATTCACAAGTAGGTGACGTATTCAGTAGACGGGGTGACTCTAGAACAGGACCATGTTCACTGCAGTGGGGTTCATCTTCTGGCAAATTCCTCCAGCTTCTGTTACTACATGGGAAAGCGGCAGCCATGCCGTCTGATAGATTTGGTATTTAGGGGCTAGAGGAAGATATGTATTAGTAAAAGGTTTCTAACTGCAGAGAGTAAGATGCTGGTCGGTCAAAGGTGTTATCGGAGCGGGGAGTGGGCTCAGTGGGTACAGAGCTTGCTGTGCCAGCATGTAGATCTGCGTTCGGATCCCAGAACCCATGTGAAGAGCTGGGTGTGGTGGGGTGTGGCAGTAACCCGAATGCTGGGCTGGGGGAAGAGGACAACCCCAGGGTCCTCTGATCAGCCAGTCAAATCAGTGAGCCCAGGGTCCGCAAGAGACCCTATCTCAAAAAACAAACAAAACAAAATCAGTGGAGAGCAAGAGAGGACCTCCAACCTCAACTTCTGTACCACCCCCCACATGCAAACCCACACCCCGACACACAGCATCCATCACACCAGCTCCCACTCCACCGCAGAAGCTCTCTCAGTCCCGTAGGCATCTCAATGGAGCCCCCGCCCTTCTTCGATGAAGTCCCAGCCCCGGTATGAGAAGCGCCTTCTTAGTTCCCCTCCTCCCGCAGAGTCTGAACCTTTCTTCAAATGGGAAGGCCAGAGCTTTCCTACAGCAGCGCATTCCCGCATGGGCTCAGTGTAGCAGATGCCTCGAGCACTTCCTCACCACGGAGTGCTTCTGCTGAATATACCAAAGGAAATGGGAACTTTTTTCTTTACCTTTTGCAACTGCTCAAAAATATATGACAGGGTCCTTGGGATGATGCCTCTGTCACTGTAGCGCTCAGCCCCTCCTGTGATGGTGAACGTCTTCCCACTGCCTGTCTGCCCATATGCGAAGATGGTGCCATTGTAACCTGCCAGGACACTGCAGGGAGAAACGAGAGAGTTTTAATAGCTGAGTGGACACCCACGTTGGTACTGGTGCCTCATGGTTGAATAGCAGCCTTATGGATAGCACTGAAAATATATTTATATGGTATTTACAAAATATATGATGATCCAGCTAGAATTGTGTGTGTGTGTGTGTGTGTGTGTGTGTGTGTGTGTGTTCATGTCTACAGGTGCCTGTGTAGGAGTGCATATAGAGACCAAAGGTTAACACTGTGCATCTTCCTAATCCTTCTCCACCATATATTTTGAGTCAGTCTCTCTCATTGAACTCAGAGAGACCCGGGAACCCCAGGGAGCCTCCTGTCTTCACCTGCCTATCTACTGGATTACAGTGCCTGCTGCCAGGCTGTTTTATGTGGGTGACAGAGAGCAAACTCAGGTCATCACATTTGGGTGGCAAACACTTTCCCCACTAAGTCATTTTCCTGGCCCTCAGAATAGTTTTTAACCCAGGAATTCTAGGATCTCAATGTCTTTCTTTAGGGAAGGACATCCCACTCAAATGTAGTCCAGCATCATTATACTGTCTTTGGGTTTTACTGTACTAGACTTGAAGAATGAGTTGAGAAAAATCATCTCAGGGAAACATTGTGATTTGGCAAGGTGTCTGTCTGCCTCCCTATATAACTCCCTGTTATACTCAAATCAGTAGCCATCCCTACATTACGGAGTACACCCTTTTACAACTGTGGTTCTTGAAATGTATTTCTCTATGTAATACCTACCACCAACAGAAAGTCCTCAGGACCCCATCCCCCGGAATGAGATATATATGTATGTGTGATACACACACACACACACACACACACACACACACACACACACACACACATATTTGGTGGAAGATGTTGGCCCACGTGTGCTATTCAGCCCAGCCAAGCATCCTATGATTTGATTTGGTCTTGGAAAGCCTTCGAACATAGGCTTTTGACAATGTGCTCTGTATGATGTGGGCTTTGAAGAGTGGGCCTTATATATCCATGCCACATGCAATAGGAAACTCTTGCAGTTTTTCTGTCTTTCTTGCTATAAGTGGCTCCTTGATCCCCAAGATGTTTCCCTCAAACCAGCTACCATGATGTCAGCTAATGGGACTCATGTTCCACATGGTTTTAAGCAGACAGCTCCTCTGAGATCACTTTTCACCATTTGCATGGAGAATCCTGCTCTACCCTGGCTACTGAGACTCTGTCAACAGTTCATTCTAGACCTCTCTCTGCTTCAGTGACATGTTGAATGACCTGTCCTCACGGTGTCCCGAGATAACACAGGGGTTACCCAGACCTTGTTCTGAAGAGCTCAGTTAACCCTTAGCCTCTTATGCAGCTAGAAACCTCACAAACGCTGTGTTCGGCGACAGACTGATGTGTGCTCTGCTCTGTGCAGAGGCACTAGTGTTGCTTACAAACCTGAGGGACTTGGTACAGGGAGTGGGGAAAATGAAGCTGCTGGGTGTGGTGCTCTGTTTCCGAGATGGGGAATCATGTTTCCACCTGCGCCTGCACATTGACACTGTCCACTGTGGACATCTCCGCTTGTAAGACGGTGGTTCCCATGATGCATGGAGTTGGAGTGTTACTGCATCTTTTCCATCAGTGGAATCTGGCACCAAGGAGACAGAGGTGTCTCACTGGAGTATCATTTGTATGTAGAATATTTCTTGCCACAAATGTGCTGAGTAAATGAGGGTCTATAATTTTAAGTATCAGACCTTAAACATTGTACCAATTCTTGACAGAAAGAATTGCTAAAATACATGAGGCATTTTCAATTGCAAAAAGCAAAGAATATGAGCACAAATTAGCATTTCCATTTTGCCATAGACACCGCCTATGAAAAGTGATGATTGGGGGTGACCTGTGTGTCCTCACTAACCATCCATCTGTTTTATATCAAAATCTTAGCTCACACTGCTAGTCACCTGTCTATCTGCTTTAAAACGTGTTTTCCTTATCTGCTACAGAATGGAAAATTAGACACCAGTTTCACAGAACATGGCATTTTAACAAAGAATGTAGGACCTACCTACTCCCCCAGCTCCTGTGGCTGCCTATCACACTGCACCAATGAAAACTTAAATAAAGGCACAACAGTGAAACCTGCCCATTTCCTTTTTCTAGAAACCCCCTATCCCAAATTAACCTTGTGCGCACTCCTCAGTGTGCCCTAGGCATTTCCATATGCCAGTCTGGTCTCATCTGTCCTAAGAGAAAATGCAAGTTTAAAATAAAGATAGAGAGGTGATGATGTAATATCCTTTGAGATAGCTCCATTCATCCACAAGTAGACACCATGGCAAAAAGTCTTCTGTATGACCCTGTAAGTATCTCAATATGACCAACAGTTCTGGTAATGCTTAAAAACAAAACAAAAAAACCTCAGTAGAAACCTCGGGTTTCACTGTGCTTCAACATCAGAATCCCTAGCCCTTCGCCCCAGCTCCAAGGAAGCCTTTAAAAACAATATGCCTGGAGGTATGGGACCATAATTCCCAGCAGCTCAGCCACTGCTGAAGAGCAGTGTGCGTCTGGAACCCTCACAATCCTCCCCAGGCTGCTCTTTCCTTGGTTCTCAACAAAGCTCTGCTGAGAGATCAGAGGACATCTCTTCTGATTCAAAGCCCTCACTGCGAACAGCCCTGGCTACAGGCAAATATTAAACATCCAAGTCTCCTGAGGCGGTAAGACCAGTGGGCTGAGTGTGAATGTAGCCAAAAGCTTACAAAATCTGTTGACAATGACAGCGGGGCCCTTTGAAAGGACCCTTGACACTTCTGGGACACTGGAAGACCATACCCAAGGCATATGCATGTTGAGAAAGGACTTGGGAAGGCTTTTTATCTCCCCTCTGACTGGCCTGAGTCTCTGTACAAGAAATGAGTAGCAGAAAGACAGAGATACAGAGTTCTAGATATTGAAGGCATGTCTCTATACATAGGCAGAAATGCCCCTGTGGCAACCGGGAAAGATATATTTAAGCCATTTAAGGAACACTTTACCCACAGAGCTGATCTCTATGAAAATTGGACAGAGGCTACATGTATTAGTTACTTTTCTGTTTCTGTGAAAACAAAACAAGCAAACAAGCAAAAAACTAAACACTGACCAAGATAGCTACACACAAGGAAGAGTTTACTGAGAGAGACAAGAGTCCATCATGGCAGAAAGTCACAGCGGCAGACACAGTAACCAGAGCAGGAGGCTCATGTCCTCACTGGAGGGATGAAGCAGAGAGCAAATGGAAAGCAGAGTGAGGCTTGAAACTCAAATCCTGCCCTCAGGGACCTACTTTCTTCCGAAAGGCCACCCCTCAGACCTCCCCACAAAGCACCACCAACTGCAGACCAAGTGTTCAAATACTGCAAGCCAAGGGGACATACCACACTTAGGCCACCACTGCGCACAGAGACGGAAGACAATTGAGGGAGCTTGGGAGGCCATTCTGCGGGTAAAAGCACCTTCTGTTGTAGATCCCCAGCACTCACATGAGAAGCCAGTGTGGTCATGTGTGCACCTGTGACCCCAGCACTGTGGGAGGAAAGTATCTGGAGCTTGCTGGCCACCAGCCTGGCTCTAGGTTCAGGACAGATCCTGTCCCTTGAAGGAATAATGCAGAGGATGGTAGGTGGGCCACCAGACATCCTCCTCAGGCATAGGCTTCATGACTAAACACAGGAAAAACATTCCTGCAGATTTGATCAGTCACTGCCCCCTCGGCTCCTTCACCAGAATGGACATAATGTTTGTGAAATCTCCATGGAAGCTCAAGGGGTGTGTACAGATAAAACTCTCGACAACACGGACAAAGGTGGAAACCACACTTTCCACTCAGGGATAACAGGAAGACTAAAGTAAGTAGGCCAGTAAACACTGACATAGGGAGCTGCGTGAACCAGCAGATGTGAACGCAGAGGCCAGAATCGGACCCACACAGGCTGGATGCAATGCAGCTAGCTAGCATTGCTTCAATGCTGTCTCTCAATTTATAGCGGGTTCTTTTCCCAAAGTTGTGATTAGATTATTCAATGAAGAAAGGACAAGAAAAAGTAGGAAAATGAACAAAAGGGGACAAAACTGTTAAAATTGTGTGTATACAACTTTATATACATATATATTCATGTGGCTGCATGCACACCAGTGCCACTGTCCACAGTTGCTGGAAGGGGACGTCAGAGCCTATGGAGCTGCCAGATGTAGACACTGGGAACTGAACTTAGGTCTTCTGCAAGAGCCACACATAGTCCCAGCAGCCGAGCCATGGCTCAGCCCCACTGTTCTGACAAGTCAACTATCCTGCCAGGGAACTAACATCAAACCTGCAGATCACAGCACATCAACAGTCAGCGGGAAAGTAGAAAACGGGGCCACAGGATGACTTAGAGGGGAGAGGGGCTTACGGCCAAATCTGAGGAACTGAGTTCAATTCCTGAGACCCACATGGTAGAGAGAACAGATTCCTCTGACCTACATTCACACACACACAAACACACATACACACACCACATACATATATCACACACATACATAGTCATACATACACATACACACTCTCCACACACATCCCACACATATACACATACTCCACACACATATATATATTGCCCCCCCACATATATACATACTCATACACACACATACACACAACCCCCACACATACACATACACCCATACAAACACATATACATACACATACACACAAAAAAGAAAGAAAAGTATGCAATGAATTTAAATAGATTTAAAATTTTAATTCTGAAGAATAAACAAATATTTCATCTCTATACCATATATCCATATATTTAAAAGAATAAACTGTTGATACATTCAGCTCTAAAGCCTATGTAAGATGAAAGAAGCCAGCCACAAAAGGTCATATATTGTTAAGACCTTGTCTAGGCAAAATATTTAGATCAGCGAATTCCATCGGGATAGAAAGTGGATTAGTGTCTGATGCCAGCTGAGTGGAGAAAGAAAACGGGAAGCAAATGTTGCACACAGTGAAGGGATTCTTTTGGGGTAACAAAAAGCCCTAAAATTAACTGATGGTCATTGATGGCTACACGGTTATGCTAAAAAACTACTTAATTAGATTCATCAACAAATTCTACTACATTTATTTATTTATTTATTTATTTATTTATTTATTGTGTGTGTGTGTGTGTGTGTGTGTGTGCGCGCGCGCGCGTGTGTGTGCATGTGCATGCGTGCCTGTGCGTCCATGTGTGCACCAGAGTGCATGGGTCAAGGTACGTGGACAGCTTAGCAGAGTGGGTTCTCTCTACCATCTGGGTTCTGGGGATCAAACTCAGCTCCACAGGCTCAGCAGCAAGAGCCTTTCCCCAGGGTAAACCTTTGGGCAGGTGAGCTCTCTCTCACAAGGAAGCTGCTGTGCCAATACAATGAGGAAGAAGAATCAACAGGAAGTCTTAGCAACAGGACGCTCTTGCCCTCTGTCTTTCCTGTGTATCTGTACTAGATGGAGCATGGAGAGACAACAGAGGCAAATGATAAACTCCAGCAACTAACCAAGCGGGATGGAGGTTTGCAGGGGGAGCTACCTCATAACAGCTTAAGATCAACACTGCAGACTCCTGCTGGTCCATCACAGTCGGGGACAGGGAATAAATCCACCCTTTCTAGAGTGGGATTTGATGATCAGATGTTGTAGGAATTTGTAGAAAGCACCCACCCCCTAGGAGTCTAAGTTATAAAGACAAGATATTTTGTCAGCATTTATCTTTTAAGATTTTCACAAATATCCCAAATATAAAGCCCACACCATCTGGGAGATTCTAGACTTAAGGATGAATTGGACACATAATATGTTTCCACGCTAGAAAAATACAATTTTTTTTTCTGTTAAGCTTCTTCATTTGTATTATTCTTGATTGGTTTAACTAGATCTTGTATATAAGATCATGTAAGTGTGAAGAAAATGAAACTTCATGTTTATGCATGATGAAAAAGTCTTAGCTATATTAACCAATAAAAATTATTATTGTGCTGGACATGGGGGTGCACGCCTTTAATCCCAGCATTGGGAGGCAGAAGCAGGCTTATTTCTGAGACTTAAGGCCAGCTTGGTTTACATAGTCAAACTGTCTTTAAAAAATATTGTAAGATAATTTAATTCACTAAACAAAACAAGATTAATTCTAATCTTTCAAGTTTGAATAGATAGCATAGTTAGAAAACAAAGAAAGAAAGAGAGAGAGAAAGAGAGAGAGGGGGGAGGGAGGGAGAGAGGGAGAGAGGGAGAGAGGGAGGGAGGGAGGAAGGAAGGAAGGAATGAAAGGGTGTTGGAGAGACGGCTCAGTGGTTTACAGCATTTGCTGTTCTTGCAGAGGACCCAGGTTCAGTTGCCAGCACCTGCATGGTGGCTGACAAGCCTGTAACTCCAGTTCTAGAGACTGACGCTTCTTCTGACCACCCAAGGCTCCTGAACATACATGGTGCACATGCATACACTCAGGTATGCCCATGTACACTTTAAATAAAATATATAATTTAAAAAAGAACATTAGAGGCCTGTTAATGACTTTTCAGCCAACAGAACCAACCCCTCTAAAGTTTTTATGAGAAATACACAGACTATGTTTATTGAGCTTTTAGATTCAAGATCAGTTGACTTCATAGAATCAGGAAGGGCTAACTTTCTCTTTGAGGTGGGGGTGGCTGAAGTGGTACCCTAAAAAGGTTAGCCATCTGTTGTTTGTTGGGATAATAAATCATGTAGCCCAGGCTGGCCTTAAACTTGATATGGAGTCAAGGTCGACCTTGAACTCCTGATCTCCTGCTTCTCCCATTGTGTCCAGCTTTAAAAGTTTTCTTAGTTTGATAACATTCTAACAAGCTAGCCTTAGAAAAACTAAGAACGAAGGAAAGCCTACATTTGTATTTATACTGTTTAGATAAAACAAATGAAGTCATTTGGAAAACATAGACCAATTAATATGAGAACATAATATTTAGGATAACTGAAATTATGCTGTCTTATGCCAGATTAACCAAAAGGACTGGCCTGGGGCTGAAGGACTTTTGAATCCCTCTGTCCGGACCACTGGTTCCTTCTTAGCACTGCTTGCCTATCACAGGCTACAGCAGCCGGAAGTCGCTTCTTGTGACATTGACAGAGCAGTTGGTTTCTGTCCTCTTCCTAAATAAAGTCCATGTCCCTCAGAAGCAGCCCAAGGCAGTCATGGCTGCTTTTCTAGAGTGGTGTGCTAAGTGACTCAATGGTTCGCACCCAAGAAGCTCTGAATGCACAAATTTACAGCACCAAGCTTTTCTTTTGTTGTTGTGTGTTCACAGGTGGGCGTGTGCTCGTGTGTGTGTGTGTGTGTGTGTGTGTGTGTGTGTGTGTATTCACGTGTATGTGTGTTCACAGGTATGTGTGTGTGTTCAGGTGTGTGTGTGTGTGTTCACAGGTAGGTGTAGGTGTGTGTGTGTGTATGTATGTTCACAGGTGTGTGTGTGTTCATGTGTGTGTATTCACGTGTATGTGTGTGTGTTCACAGGTAGGTGTAGGGGTGTGTGTGTGTGTATGTGTGTTCACAGGTGTGTGTGTGTGTTCATGTGTGTGTATTCACGTGTATGTGTGTTCACAGGTATGTGTATGTGTTCAGGTGTGCGTGTGTGTTCACAGGTAGGTGTAGGGGTGTGTGTGTGTGTTCACAGGTAGATGTGTGTGTGTGTACGTGTGTGTACACTCAAGGCTGGTGTCAGGAATCATTGTCAATTACTCCTCTACCTTATATATTGAGGCAGGTCTCTCAGTCAAACCCAGAGGTCACAGATGCTTAGTCTTTCCAGCTGCTTTGCTCTGGAGACCCCATCCCTGGCTTTTGAAGCTGGAACAGCATATACCAGGCATTTGATGTGGGTTGTAGGGATCTGAACTCTGGTCTTCATGCTTGTGTGGCACGTTCTCTAACTGCAGGGCCACCTTCCCAGCCTAACATAAACTTTTAAGAGGTATTAGAATAACTCAGTTTGGCCATGTGTAAAATTAATGTCCTCAAGAATTCAGCCAAAAGAGCATGCAGCTTGTAAAACATGCAACAGGATTTTGGTCACAGAACACTCCCTGGCTCTATGAGAGAAGTAGGGATCCAAAGTAGGGGGCCCCAGTCTTCAAGGAATCTGAGAGATATGAAGAAGTGAATCCCCCTCTTCTTATTAATAGGGCCCAATCCCATTTACAAACCCAAGCGTGGGGTACAGGTGGCTCGGGGTCAGACAATCATACACCCCACTCCATGACAGGCCTCCCCAACCCACCATCTGTCAACAGTTACTGTTCCAAGAGGCTCCGGGCACACAAATCGGAAAAGCAGGATCACTCTTTATGGATTTCCAGAAAGAGGAGATGGGACGGAGGAAGAAATGAGGAGGAGGAAGAGACACTTATGTGTTGGGGTCCCTGGGCCACAGCTGCCATGTGCCACACGCCTTGCAGTTTTACCTAGGGGAGCAGAGGCCAGAGGGGCCGAGAAGGAACAGCAGCTATGTCGGGGCCACCTCGAGGGGCCAGGCCCCTGCTGCTCACTGGGCTTTGCTCAGTGGTTTGCTCTCACCCAGTTATATGAGCCAAGAAGTCCTCTGCCTCTGAGCTGGGAGTTATTATTATGCAGCCCAGGGTGACAATCAGCACTGCTCCTTCAGTGACCCTGTTGGGAGCACAACATGAAGGTCCTTGTGCCCACAGATCTCCCAGAAACCAGGAATGTTAAGCATACAGGATTGTCTTTCCAATGGGAAAGGTTTAAAACCTGTTCTTGCCTCCAGAAAGCTGGGAATTGGAGGTGATTAACTGCCTGGTGATCTGT
>CABHPP010122105.1:2830-19421 GCA_902168425.1 Peromyscus attwateri | reverse complement strand
GCCCAATTCTGCTTTGTAATGCTTAATTTGTATAGCATCCCAGTGAAGTAGGTGCTAGAAGGAGTCTCATTTTATGGCCTTACAAAATAAATTTTCAAAAATTTCAAAAAGTACAGTAGGTTTCTCACAATGTGTGTGTGTATGTGTGTGTGTGTGTGTGTGTGTGTGTGTGTGTGTCTCATATATATATGAGATTTCCTTTGTTTTTAGCATAAATCCCTGTTCTAGTTTGTTTCTCTGTTGCTGTGAAAAGCACTGTGACCCAAAGCAGCTTTTGATGGGAAAGGTTGTTTTGGGCTCAGTCTACCATCAAGGGAAGCCAAAGCCGGAAACTAGAGTGGCAGCTGAGCAGAGACCATGAGGAATGCTGCTTACTGGTGTGGTGCCTACGTGTGCTTGGGTCTTCAGAAGTTCAAGAATCGCAAAAGTCACAGTCAGCTTGTGCTGAGGAAGCTGAAGGCGAGAGGTGGTGGCTGCAGGTACTTCCTTAGGAACAGGGTATCTATGCTAGGAGGCCATGTGCTGATGTGATGGGTAGAAGAGTGGTTGTGCTCGCCATTAAAACAACTTTCTAACTGGGAAGGGCAGTTGGTGCATGCCAGTGGGGAGGGCAGTTGGTGCACCCCAGTGGGAAGAGCAGTTGGTGCATCCTATTGGGAAGACTTGGCCTGGTCCAACAGAGGATAGTGATACAGGACCACAGTTGTGCCATTGCATAAAAACTATGCATTTTCCTGTCAACTCCTGTGCCCTATGCTTGACCCATGGAGAAGAAGTAGAGCATATAACAAGGAAGAGAAAGGAAGAAAATCTCTTTTTAGTGAAGAATTGTGAACTTGAAGCAAGTTAAACAGAGGGGAAGGGAGAAGTTCTAAATCGAGATGAAGAGTGTACGCGTGTGATGGATCTGGACTGGATTGCTTTGGACTTTGACTCATTTGAAAGAGGCGACATCACTTTTTAGCTGAGCACAAAGCAGAAAGTGCTAGAAAGCTTGTTTGATTAGGGAGCCCATGAATCCAGAGAACTAAGAAAAGGTCTCTTCCCATTTCTATGTGCATTCTATCACATCTGTCTTGAAAAATCAACTTGGAGCACTTGTAACTACCCTACTATACAGCCTCAAAACGTCTCTTACTTCACTATTAAAAATTGGGGCTGGTAAAGACTTGCCTTGTAAGGGAGATCTGAACTGGGATTCTGAGAACCCAAATACAGTTGCATGTGGAAGTATACATGTGTTTGTAACCTCAGCACCAAATGAGACGTAGAACCAGGAGAATCCCAAGCTCTTGTGCTGTGGGATGTTCTGTATGACAAATATGTTAATAAATAAAGCACTGATTGGCCGGTAGCCAGACAGGAAGTATAGGCGGGACTAACAGAGAGGAGAATTGAGGGAACAGGAAGGTGGAGGAAGAGACTGCCTGGAGCTGCCACCAGGACAAGCAAGATGTAAGGTACCGGTAAGCCACGAACCACGTGGCAAAGTAGAGATTAATAGAAATGGGCTAAATATAAGAGTAAGAGCTAGACAATGATAGGCCTGAGCTAATGGCCAGGCAGTTTAAATAATGTAAGCGTCTGTGTGTTTATTTTGTATGTGGGTTGTGGAACTGCGGGGCTTGGTGGGACCTCTCTAGCAACACTCTTGGTCTAGCGCTAGCCTAACCAGGCCACACTCAACAAGAGACTCTGTCTCAAGCAAGGTGGGAGGAAAGAGCTAACGCCCAAAGATGGTCTCTGATTTCCACATGATTGCTGTGTCGTGTGCATATCTACACGTATACTCATACATACACATTTGCACATTCACACACAAATTCACACACACACACATCCACATGTCCACATATAGACATACAGAATACAAAAATTCACATGTATATATACATACACACATTTACACACATACACATTCAGACACATGTACACACTTTCACATATATACCTGTATCCACACATACATCCACTCATTTACACACACATTCACACACACACACACACACACTTTCATATACATACACGTATTTACACAGAATACATATTCACACATGCATACACACATCACATCTCTCTCTTACACACACACACACACACACACACACACACACACACACACACACACTGTTTAAAAAAATCAGGTACATGAGAAGACAAAGATATCAACCAATGATCATTCACTAGTCCTGTAGTCTGAATCAACTAATACAATTGGGACTCAGGATTAAGATAGTCTAGAAGTATGAACTATAAAAAGAATTGTCTGGAGCTCAAGGTAATGGAGAGGATGCTTCGGAGAGTGCGTTAGTATGCAAGCAGGACAGAGAAGCTGAGGGGAGAAAGCACCTGTTCTGTTGGGAAAAAGAAAAAGGCCTGCAGGGTCCCTCTGTGACTGCCTCCTGATGCGCCCTCTAGTGGCCACTACAGTACAGCGATTCAGCGTGTATTCCCCAAGTCGGGACTGATACATGATCCGGACTCCCATTTCTCCCGGTTTAAAAATCTAGAACCTTTGACCTGTGCTCTCAGAGATCTCTTAATACAAATCAACTGTCTGACTGCTCAGGTGGAGAACGGGTGAACACGAACACACTGTGTCAGTTTCCTGGCGGCCAGCTCTCATGCCCAGTGCAATGGGATCACACACTTCAAGTATGGGGGGGCCAGACAGAAGAAAACTAAATCCATCAGTTTCTCAACTGACCCTTGGTGTTGCTTAGAAAGAATGAGTGGAAGCCTCGTTGTAAATCAATGCTTGCCGAGGAGTAAATGGTTACTCACTCCCTATATTGTTGGCTTCCTATAGTTATGAATTGGACAAAACTTATGTAATAGAAATGAAAATATATTTCTATTCACAGATTTTACATTATCTTTAAATGAAGGGGCATCTTTGTTTACCAAAGATTTGATGATTCTCCTTTTGGGATTATTGAATTATGTTTTTTTTAGACAATCATGGATTATAGCATGGGTCACATGCTTTCTGAATTCCTTTGAGTAAACTATGATTCCACATTGCATAAAAGGCAAACGAGACTGGATTCCTTCTACTGGCTAGTGTGGAGTTCAATAATGTAGTGGCTATGACTTTCTTGTCATTTTAAGAAGGCAATTTGTTCTATCATGGTTCTTAAATTTTTGTGACTGGATTATTGTAGTCAGTAATTTGCAACCTAGAAAGGAGTTTGTGAGAAGGTGTGCTTATGGGTGGATGACATGACAGTACTGTCCTGCAGAGGGCAGCAAAGCTGCACTACTCAGTGCAGAAATTCCACAAGCCTGTTGACGGACATACTTTGACCTGATCATTCACACCAGTACACGTTAAGCATAGCATTTGTGATACACATATTGACATTTTATGGAAGGTCCTCTTTGTGAAATGAAAAAAAGAGAAATATTTCTTCCTTCTCTTAGACACAGGACTTACATTTGCTTTGTCTTAGGAAACACTATTTGAACAAGGCCCCTTGTGTAAGTGAGTGGCTACGGAGAACCAATAAAGACTTTTTCCTCCAAGGTTACAGCTTTTATAATCACAAAGCCACTGGGCTTGACTGGGTTATCCTGGAGATGGCTTGTCCATCTACAAATGTAAAATAGATCTTCAAAACATGTATTTCCCAGAGCTGCAGAAAACTTGAAGATTGGCCTGGGAAGACGGGAACTGAGAGTTGAACCCACTCCTGCCCATTGTTTTCAAGTGAATTTGAGTTATTATTTATTTATTTTTTCTAGGTGATTACAGGTGAAATTTCTCTTCAGCGCTGATCACATTGTCTTCTGGTACCCCCTCTGTTTCTTGCTGCCTAGGTCTGTATTTTCAGACAATGGTCAGCGAACGTTGAACATATTTCATCATAGTGAATCTGAGAAACTGTTCTTAGTTTTCAACACTTTAAATGTTTTATAAAAATGAACATTTTAAACATTTGTCAGGAACTCTTAATTCTTTATAAATTTCTGTGCTAGTCCCATGTGGAGATTAACTATACAGTGTAAAAAGACGTATAAACTCTCCTTCTGTATCCCCCCCACCCCCCGCGCAGTCTTTCTCTCTCCCCCCCCCCCCCCCCCCCTCCCAAAAAAGCTCTAAAAAGGTAAAAAAAAAAAAAAGACGTATAAACATCTTGGTGTTTTCAATGAATGTATAATTTCACTGGAGTTCTAAGACTAGCACACAAGCAAACATGAATAGCCACAAAGGTACAAGTCACAGATGCAGGTGAGTGAATGGCATGTACCTGGTTGACAGGGTTTTGAAGAAGTGATGGCCAGTGATTGAGGCCCTGTGGAAAGGTACATCCAGATGGAAGCTGAGTCCTAAAAGTGCAGTGGAATTTGGACACAAAGAGAAAGAAACTGAGAATTGCCTGTAGAAAAACGTGCATTCAGAAAATAGATAAGCAGAGTCACAAACTTGGTAGCGGTAGGGGTTAAGGTTGGAGAATTAACAAGGACTTGGAGCTATAGAAAAAGATGGACTATACAACATTTTTGAGTATGAGGATAATGAAAGGGTAACTAAGTGTGCTAGTTTTGTTGACATAAACTAGTTACCTGAGAAGAGGGAACTTCAGTTGAGGAATTGCTTCAGTTAGATTGGCCCATGGCCATGTCTGCCAGGCACTTTCTTGGCTGGTAATTGATACAGGAGGACACAGTCCACTGTGGGCATCACCATCCCCGGTCAAGTAAGCCTGGGGTATATAGCAAAGAGAGCTGAACATAAGGTTGGGAGCAAGCCAGTAAGCAGCATCTCTCCGTGGACTCTGCTTCAGTTTCCAGGTTCCTTCCTTGAATTCCTGCCTTGGTTTCTTTAGATAACAGGCTCTGATCTAGTTGAAATAAACCATTGCATCTGGAAATTGTTTTTGGCCATGGTTTTATCACAGCAAAAGAAACCCACATAGACCACTACATTTCTGGAAAATCAACCTCTCTTCACTTCCATTGTCGTGCAAACTTCCACGAGTCCACAGAGTAGCCGAGAGGGCAGGAACACTGGATAGTGGCCCCTTTGACTTGTGAACTGTGCACATTATTGCTGCGATTGAGCTGAACCATGTTTTTAAAATTATATAATAGCATGTTCTAAGAAAGTAGCCCAAGAAATAATGAATGTGCTTAAATTTCTATCCTGTAATACCTTTAATGATAAATCCTAATCTAGACTTCATCCATGTATCATAGTCATTACAAATCTGCTTAAAATAAAAGATGAGACCCAGTCTTGGTACAGTTTATTTTTCACTATGGAACTGCTTTTGACATCAAATGTTAGTAACCTAGTGGTTTGCTGGAAGGACATTACCTTTAACAGGACACCAGCATATTCAGTCAGGGCCATTTTACTTGTTCCAAATGGAAATCCACTACAGAAGTGCTCTTTTATTTTCAACTTTTCTGAGATGAATATATATTGCAGAAACAGACTCAGGATAATTTTACACTTCAAACTAATGTCTCTGTCAGGCTGCTATTGGATTTTCATGATGTGAATAATATCTCTGAAAAATAGCAAATGGCATATTTGAAAGGTCTTCTCATAAAGGATGAATAGAGAGTAAAATTAAATAGAATGCATGAAAGAAAACATACCACCTGAATATAGGGAAAGTAACTTTTTAAAATTCTGAAATTAGGAGTATTCACCACCTAACAAGATTGGGCAGGTGGTAATTAGGAAGTGGTTAACACCTTCTTTACATCCCTTCCCCAACAAATGTTCAAAAATAGAGTTCATTCTTACCTATGGATATTCCTTGTCCTCTATCTAATCTTTTTATCTATATATCATCTATATTTAAACAGTTTTTGAACATGAAAGAAAATACAATGTTTTTTTTCCCCCCTTCAAATTTGGCTAATTTCACTAACAGTGATCACGAATTCCACCCATTTTCCTGCAAATGACTTATTTTCATTCTTCTTTATCGCCAAGTAAAGCTCCATTGTATGCCACACACACACACACACTGCAGTTTTTAAAAATTTGATCATCTGTTAATAGACAACTAGGCTGGCTCCATATCCTGTCCACTGTGAATAGCATAGCAGTAATTGTGGATGTACAGGTACCTCTGTGATGCGCTGACTTGATTCTTTTAAGTACTTTCCCAGGAGTGGTATAGCTGGGTTATATGGCATTTCTGCTTTCAATTATTTTTTTTTCTGGAACTTCCATATGGATTTCCAGTGAATAAGAGTTGCTCTTCCTCACAGCATTACTGGCATTTGCTGTCCTTTGTTTTCTTGATGAGAGGCATTTTGACGGGGATAAGATGGAGAGCCTGTGTGGGTGTATATCTAGGTCAGCTAGTTTATTCCACGGATTCGAGTGTGTTTGTGCACCAGTCCCTTCTGTTTTCATTACCATGGCTCTGTGTTATAACTTGAAATCAAGCATGATGACCCCTCCAGCACTGTGCATTTTGCTCCTGATTACTTTGGTTATCTGGGGGAATATTTTGTGTTCCATATACATTTCAAAGTTGCTTTTCCTACTTCTGTGAAAAATGACATTAAAATATGTTTTTTTGAGATTATGATATAATTACATCATTTCTCCCTGTCTATTTCCTTGCTTCAGACCCTCCTAACCCTCTTATATATCTACCTTGCTCTCTTTCCTTTACTTATATATTGTAATTATTTAATATACATATCATATATATGTGTGTATGTTTCCTAAATATATAAATCCAATCTGCTCATTTCTTACAATGTTACTTGTATGTGTATGTTTCCTGAGAAGACTTTTTCCTGCTCTCAGCATCCCTTACTTGCCCATGGTTCTTTGTCTAGGGTTCAGCCTGTGATCCTTACAAAAGGGAAGCCCTTTTCACGTTAGCATGTCTGTTGATACCGTCTTTGTTCAGGTCATGCTTAGGCAGACATATTGGTGAGACTTTCTGGGTGTAACTTCTGACATTTCTGAGAGATAACAGCCTCACAGAAAACTCCTGTTCCACTGGCTTTTAATGATCTTCCCACCACCTCGTTGGCAATGATCTCCAAGCCTTAGGTGCAGGAGTTGGCATGTATATGTGTCCATTGGGACTCCACAACTCTGATTTTGATTGGGTGTGGCTTTCTGTAATGTTTTCTGGCTGTTGCAAAGAGAAATTTCTTTGATAAGAGGTAAGAACTGCACTTATGTATGGGCATAAGGATAAGTATTCAGAACGTAGTTAGGAATTATACTGGTTTAGTAAATTGATAGTTATAGATTCTCCTCCAAGATCCACGACTTTACTAGCCCTGGGTAGTTGGCTAGGTTTCTAATGCTGAGCATGATTTCTGTTCGTTGAGTGATCCTTAAGTTCAATTAGAGAGTTGTTGTTACCTGCAAGGCATTCATGCCACTACTACACCCTTAGTGTTAGTTATGGTGCTATGCCGGCCATTGCTACGGTTCACAGGTGTCCTAGCTGGGTTGGACTGTTGGTTGTTTTCCTCCTTTGGAAGAGTGCATGGTGCCTTCTAAGACTATGAACATTGAATGTCTTCTCCCTGAGGCATTGAAATTTTGATGGTGATTGTATTGAACTGACATTGCATTTGATAGTGTAGTCATTTTCACAATATTAATTCAGCTAACCTACCAGCATAGGAGGTCTTTACATGCTTCACTGTCTTCTTCAATATCTTTAGTGTTCATTGTAGAGTCTTTTACTTTCTTGGGTAGGGTTATTCCAACCATCTCTAACTATTTCTAGGGAGTTCAATGCTGTCTATGGTCTTCCCAGATACCAGATACCCATGTGGTGCACATCTATGTATGTAGACAAAACACTCATATAAATAAAATAAAAAAAATACTTTCCAAAAAAGCAGAAACACAGTGGGGAAAAGATGCAGTATTGCAGTGGTTCATCTTGGTTCCTCTAATACTGGAGCCTGCCAGGTAGCTGCGAGGAAGTGGTCATCAGGTGATGTTTGGCCCTTTGTGTGTCTGTGATTTTTGCTGTTGCTGAGCTTGTATATAATGTCCATCAGCATGCTACACTCAACTTCAATCTTCGTAGGCTTCTTAGATTTTCCTATCATTTAGATTATGTGGGGTTTAGACCCTAGGGCAACTAATGTCCTAGTTAGTGAAGGGAGTGTCTCCCAAGAGTGCTGGGAGTGGGGAAACACATAGTCCTGAGATCTGTACAAGTGGGTCTGTTTCAGTTAAAGTTTCAGAGTTCTCAGTCTTTACAGGCTTGAGCACTAGGGAAAGTAGACTCAAGAGGTTGAGTCATACATACATTGATGTATTTAAGGAAGATCATCCGAGAATGTTGAAGATGTGGCAGTTTGAATAGGATATCCCCCATAAATCTCAGTCATTTGAATATTGTTCTCCAGTTGGTTGCTGTTTGGGGGAAGATTAAGAAGTGTCACATTGATAGAGGAATTATGCCACTGTGGGAAAGCTTTGAAGTTTCAATAGACTCAGGTCATTTTGAACTAGCTCTCTCTGTTTCCTGCTTGGGGCTTGAGGCTGAGATGTAAGATCTCAGCTTTCGGCTTCTACTCCAGCCATATGCCTGTCACCTGTTGTCTTTACTCCATTATGGACTCTAACCCCCTGGGACTGTAAGTCCCAAATAAACTATTCTCTAAGTTGCCTTGGACATAATGTTTTACCACATCAGTTACAATAGTAACACAAAGAGTGTGTGGACTTTGGAGGTGTGTGGTTCTGGTTAGGGTGATGGTGGTAAAGTAAAGAGATTATCAAGGTCAGTGTCATTGGAAGCAATAAAATGTACCGAGTGCCACTTCCCAGTCAAGCTTTAAGATTTCAAGCGTGATTTACAAGACTGCTCACATGCTGTGAGCCTGGCAATGATTTAGATGGAGGCGATTCCATCAGTTCCCATCACTATAAGAAGCATGAAGCAGCCCATATATTAAACTAGCACTAAACATTCTTATCATCAGCCATTAAGATTTTTGACTTACTTGCTGATGCAGTATCAGGTACCTCATACTCCCAGATATTTGACTTTGAGATAGATGAGGAGGACCCAACACTTTTTAGGTGCATTAGATTGGAGATTAAGGATTTCAAGTTTAAGTTCATTGCAGAGGAATAGAAGTTTTGCCTTGGATCTTCATTGCAAATACTCTATTTTTTCCCTATTAACTAGAAATTGTTAGGAGGATCAGTTTGACTGCTTGATTGAAAGCTGTCTGGCCATCTCCTCCTAATAGATGCAGCAGGAGCTGCCTGTGAGTGGAATTGGTGACTGTGTCAGCCTGGTTGGGGCGGAGGCCACGTTGGGAGTCCCTGCTGTTGTCTGTGTGCTGTTACGTGGCCAGGGTGTAAGTCAAGTCCATGTGTCTCCTAAAGAGAGGAAGCAGCAGCTACACCTTCATCTTCACTGCTTTACTGAGACTATCAACCAACTCACTGTTTCTTTGGTAATACAGGGAGTTATCAGTAGGAAAGCCACAGCTACTTTAAATGTCTCATAGCCAGTCAGGGAGGCTTTGCTTCCACCATAGATGTACAGAGAACATTTCTCTGGAGTAGATCTAGACAATGACTCTCAGAGGAACTTCATTCTAGCCACAGGTATCCTGATGAAACTTGGTTTGAGGCAGGAATTGCCACAATTGTCATTGTTGCTGCTAAAATGGAGGCTTCCATTTGGGAAGACTTGGTTTAGGCAAGGCAACTTCAGATACCATCCAATCGACTCTGGGCTTTGTTTCAGGCATGAGAGCTCCAGACATCATCCTATTACTCTATCTTCAGCCATTCTGGATGTCTTTCTTTCCATTTTATAGGTGTTTTAGGTCGTGCTGGGAAGGATGGCATCTGGAGCAGTCAGGTCCAGTCTGCAGGGGCTACGACTAAACAAAAAGTCTGTGACTGGCAGAGAAGATGCTGAGAGTATATGACTCTCTATGTAAACTCCTCTCCTCTCATCCTCCTTGGGTTAGTTTCAGAGACCTCCTTCCTGAGACTACCCCACCGTACTGCAGCATAGACCTCCCCAACCTCATCCAGATAACGTTATTGCCTATTTGTAGTTGTGAGACAGACCAGGGGCCTGTATTAGTTACTTCTCTTGTAGTGGTGACAAAGTATGTGATGAAAAGCATCTTAAGGAAGGAAGAGTTTATTTTGGTTTGTGGTTTGAGAGCCTATAGTCCATCATGGAGGGAAAGGCATGGCGGAAATAATGTAATGCAGCTGGTCACATTGAATTTGTACTCAGGAAGTAGGGAGTGGACAAGGAGTGGGCCCAGTCATAATGTCGCAAGGTGTACCCTCCGTGGCCCACTTCTCTGTTAAGGTTTCACTTCCCAAAGTTTATTTGACCAGGTGGCAACCAAGTATTCAAGTCTATAGAACCCATAAATATATATGGGGGACATTATACATAATTCACACCATAACAGGGATCTGCTTCTCCCTGGGGAACATGGACAAATATTAGTCCTTGTTGGAAATAATCATTAGTGCTAATGATAAGTTCTTTGAGAAGTTCATACAATATGTCCTGATCCTATTCCCCCACCCCTAGCCCCACCCCTTCCAGATCCACTTCCCTTCCCTTCCCTACCCACTCAACTTTGTGTCTCTTTTTCTTTTCTCTAAGCCCACCAAGTGGTTTGTGTTGGCCGTATTCTTCTGGATGTGTGGCCGTCCACTGGAGCCCGAACCCACCAGGGGCCATAGCTCTAGAGAAAACTGACTCCCTGTCTCCCACCAGCTATCAGTTGGAAATATCTCCATGCTAGGATTTGATCTGGCTTGAGCTTGTCCAGGTCTTATGCATGATGTCACAACCACTGTGCGTTTATAGGTGCGGCTGCCCTTGCTGTATCCAGAAAACGTTCACTGCCTCTGGCTCTTCACAATCTTTCCTCACAATGATCAACACTTACTGTAAACACTTTTCTAATGTTTGTTTTCTTGCAAGTGAGCACAGATGATGGGAACTCTGGTAATTTCATTCCTCAAGGGGCAGCTCTTGTCTCTTTGCTGTGCTGTGAACTCACCAGAGAGACTTCTTCTTCTTTTTTATGTAGTTAATATTTGATTACTGAATGAAAACACATGGATAGATGTGTTAAACCATTTTTTTCATTTTTCTTTATTAAGAAATCCTCTACTCACTCCACATGCTATCCACAGACCCCCCTCCTCTCTCCTCCCACCCCCCAGCTCTCTTTCCCAAGCTACCCCACATCCCCCCATCCCCCAAATCGAGGTCTCCTATGGGGAGTCAGCAAAGCCCAGCACACTGAGCCTAGGCAGGTCCAAGCCCCTTCCCACTGCACCAAGGCTGTGCAAGGTGTCACACCACAGGCACCAGATTCCAGAAGCCAACCCATAGACCAGGGACAGATACCAGAGAGACTTCTGATACAGGTAAAAAAGACAGCAAAGCTGTGGTTGGCACAAACTTGCCCCTTCATGGCATGACTGATACTAAAGAGACAAAATTGTGATTGATTCAAACACCCCTTCTCTGGCTGTCTAAGCAGGCTGCTCAGACTCATTTAGTGAGTTTGCTAAGAGACACTCCCCTGTGTTGCATCTCCCACTGTTGCAACATTAGGTTAAAAAAAAAAGGTTTGTCTCATGTGGTCTTTCCTTGTCCACTTTCAGTAGTGTGGGCTGCACTGGTAACATGAAGATAGATGTAGCAGAGACATCAGAAGGCGGTGATGACAGAGGCAGTGGAGGAGAGGCAGTGGCAATAATAGTCAAGCAGTTGACAGGTGAAACAGGGTTAGCTCAAAGCAGCTTGCAGCTTGATTGATGATGAAGAAGCAGATGAATGGTTCAGGAGTGGCCAGTACATGGAGAAGAAAAAAAGAGCAGAGAGATGAGGCCGAAGAAGTGCAAAAGGCTGGAAGTATCCAGAGAAAAGGAACCGTGGGTCATTGTTTCCAGAAGAGTTACAGATAATTGTCAGGTGTTTAGGGCCAAGTGTCTGAGACCTATTGGCCAAGGGTGATAACAATAACCAGTTTTAAGGGCCAAGAAACTCGGGTTCATTGACCTATGCAAATGCTGCAACACTGGCTGTTGTTAAAAGCAGTGAAATCCCAATACCTTGGCACCTAGATGATGCAATACCAGTTGCAGTCAAGGGCTGAGAAGTCCCACTTCTTATACAAGAGCTATACAAGAGCTATAAACATTTGTGGGCCTGAAGGTCCCCACACCTAAGGATTTCATGATGACTGTCACACTAGAGAGCATCATCTGCTGCGACCTTAACCTGCCTACTGCTTGCTACCAACCACCTAGTGAAACAAAAGTTGGCAAAGAACAACACTTGATGGTCCTCATGCCTATCAGTGTTTTCTACTGTGTGTGTAGAGAAAATGGACCTAGCCAGCTTCTTGGTGATGGTGTTTTACTTCTGTTAGACAGGGATAAAGTAGATGCACAGAGAACAGAGACGACCAGGAGCCGCTAGCTCGGAGCACACCTGGCACCAGAAGGAAGCGGAAGAGTTTCAGGGAATTGCTGTTGCTACAGACTGCAGAGAGCTAAGATGAGAAAGGAAAGAGATGGGGAGGGTTGTGAAGAGCCAAGGCTGAGGGCTGTGGAGGACTAGAACTAAAGAAGTGGTGGGCGACCCAGAAGCAAAACTGTGACAAATGCAGAGGATAGCCTCTGAAAGAGTTCTAAACGGCTACTGAAGTATCTATCCTTTGCTTTTGATAAGCCACCAAGAGCAGCTGAGGGATCCATGTTAGAATTATGTTACTCAGAACCGAGAGACTCTGGCCCTCAAAGCTAAGCAAAAATCACACTAAGAGCTGGGGGCACTGATGTAAACCTGTGAACACTAAGCTGGTGCCTGCTCAGGATTTCATTAGTCAATTGGTAATAATTTTAGTGTTCAGAGTATAAAGGGCCAGGGACTTAGACAAATAAGATCAGAAAAGAGACGTAAAAGCCATTGTCAAGGAAGAATTGGAAGAGCTTGGCAACTGTGTGTAATAAGACAACGATTTTATGGAAACTGGCCAAAATGATGTTAATGGTTTGGGTTTGAGAGACCAAACCATTTACTAAAAGCAAGGGAGTGTGGAAAGTAGACATGAAGGACAGATGGGAGAGAAATCCTGTTCCTTATCAAGGAGTTAAAGACACAGAATGAAGTAAAGAGGCATCAGGCAGCTTTCACATGGAAAAAATGCATAATTCAGAACAATTTTGTAGTACTTAGAGGGTGGAACAGATTCAATTGAAAACTTTTGTCTTATTATATTTTATTTTGAAGTTAGGCTGTATATTTGTGTATTTGAATTCATAACAAACAAAGGGATCCAGCAGTGTAGAAGAGATCTTGGTCTGATGAAGGAGAAGCATGTGATTCAAAGTCCACAGAAATTAAGAAGCAATGTGACTAAAAACATGTACAGGGAATCATCATTGGAGAAGAGAAACAAACATCTCCCATTAAAACTGGAGGGAGGCAGGGTACTGGTAAAGGATACGATCTTGATGGTTTCTGTTCTTAGGTTTTTTCATTGAGGTAGGTGAAACTTTCCACCAAGCAGGACAAAGAGAGGGCTGGAAGGGGGCAGGTGGGAGCTGAGAAAAGGGAAAATTCAAAGAAACTGCTGAACGTGTGGCTGTGATTACAGAACTGATGAACGGAGAGCCCATATGAAGCCGGACTGCATGAATTTGCAATCTGCCAAGTGTGAGTGGTCCTGTCTTCTATCAGTGAGTTTGCTGTCCTGGGAACAGGTGGGGAAATGTCACAATGAGGGTGGCCCTGCTCTGTGATCATGGTTGATTAAGTGATTTGTCCAAGATCATCCTCAGAGTGATCTACAGCCCAGTCACATCGTCTCTTCTCTGTAAAAGTGAAGGTTTCACTACAGACACCGTTTACCCTCCATGGTTCCCATTACTTTCACAATGGCTGGAGACTCACTTTGCAAACTGCTAAAGTCCACTTTTCTTTTTCCTACTTGACTCGTCACAGGCATGATTTAAGTTTGGGGATAAATTTCCTACTGCTTGACTTTGACAAGACTTTCAAATAAGTTTTTTTGGTAAAAATTTTTCTATATATATATATATATATATATAATAAAAATCTGCTACAGAAGCCAGTTGTGGTGCATCACACCTGGAATCCTATGACTTGGAAGGCTGAAGCAGGAGGATCATAAATTTGAGGCTAGATGGGGCTACATGGTGAATTCCACGGCAGCTTGGGTTATATAGTAGGACCTTGCCTAAACAATACCATCCTCCCTACAAAGGTTGTCACAGCACGTATCAGTTAGTTTGAACCACTGTGAAGAACTTACTGTGTGTCAGATGTTGTGCCCAGGGCCAAGGATATAAAGATAGCAAGGCAGATGTCCTTCATGTGCTTACAGCTTCAGACTTGAGAGCCCATCCTGGTCCTCTTATATGACTGGATTACTTTTGATACAATTTGGATAATTGCTAACTGTAATGAACTGTTTTCCCTGCTAGGCTCTGTTCCCCACTCCTCTAACTAACCTTTATTGCTGTCCTCACTGTAGTCCAACAGGACCACATTCTCTTTGAGTGGGTTTTACCACATCGACACAGAAACCCTGCCATTTCTACAGGGCCGTCAGTGTCTACTGATGTACTGAGATATTGGAGTGTTTAAGGTGGTTGCTGGTCCATTTTGACAATAGGTCTGGAGAGATGGTTCAGCTTTAAAAACATATACTGCTTTTGCCCAGAGGACCCAAATTTGGTCCTCAGAAACTATGTCAGGCTACTCAAAATTGCTTCAGGGGGGATCATACAGATCTGACCTCTGCAGGTCCCTGCACTCACACCCACATCCCCCCATACACAAAATTAAAAATAAGAATAGCAGAAAGACAACAAAACACAAATGCAGTGTTATGGTGGCTGTTAATTCATATAAAGATGGTTTTTATAGTTGCCCCCTTTACCTGAAATTTTACTTTCTACAGTTCATTTACCTGTATCAGTTGGGGTGTGACATATTAAAGGGGAAAGTCCACAAAGAATATTTGGATAACTTTTATTATGGTATATTTTTATGCTTGTTTTTTTCTGTTTTATCAGTGGCAATTGTTATAAATCTTCTAATCTGACTAATTTATACATTCAACCATCGGAGAGGTATATGAACAAGTATAAATCAGTGCTGGTGGGATTTGGTATTCTGTGGTTTTATGAATCAATAGAATGTCTTGGAAGGTATATCCTACAGATAAGGGGCAATATGCTTGTATACAGTGTTATGGATTCTGATTTAAATTAAGTCATCTGAAGGCTATATTATATGTTTTGTGAATATATACGCATTTCTGGAAATCCCCTGAGGCATGTGGACACGTGGGTACCTCTGATCCAGCTTATTGTATCTGTTGAAAAATTTCCTTTTAACCAGGCTGATTTTGTTTCCACAGAGGCATTTAAAAGATATAACATATTGCTCTTATCTATGAGGATATTACCATTATTTAGTCCCAAGAAACTGGTGATAAATTATTACAATATAAAAAGGAAAGCAAAGCAAAATAAAATTGAAGTTTTTATTTAATTTTATTATTTTTTAATGACAAGAACTTGTAATATGAGATCCATGACCTTAGGAAATATTCAAGTGTCTAATGCATTACTGTTACTTACTCATGCAATACTATTTATCAGAACTCTAGGTTTTATTCATGTTGCCTAATTAGAGCTTTGGCTGATTAATATGCATCTCCTTATTTTTCCTTTCTCCATAGGTTTTGCTAGCCATCATCTCTCTTTAATGATTTGGATTGTATTGTTTTAAATATTATTTCAGATTTCATTGTGGAACCATGAGATATCCGTCTTTCTGTGACTGGTTTATTTCTCTGATTCTTAAGGTTCATCCGTGCTGTTGCATATTGCTGATTTTTCTACTTTTCAAAGCCGAACAACATTCTATTGTAAGTACATACTATATCTTTTCATCTTTTAGCTCTTGATGAATGATACAAGTAATCCAGAGCTAAATATTTAATAATCAGCTATAAATAATTACTACAAATAATGATTATAAATAATCAAAAATAAAAATGGAATAAAAATGATTACTCATTGAAGTCTGATAGAGAGAATTTCTCACACTCAGACTCACGCCAGCCTCTCCCTTCTCACTACCCTCCCTCTTGTCTTATTCTTTTCTTCTCCACTGAGAAGTAAACTCATTTCTGGCATTAGGTCATGAACAAAATCTAGTACTAATTGCCTTTTTTGGTTTTTCCTTCGAAATATCTCTCTTTGTTTACTTTAAGAGATTTATGTAGAGTTAGCTCTTAAGATCATAGAATGCTCAATCCCATTACATGCCTCTTAGTTCTTCAAGCCTACAAAACAAAGAAAAACAAAACAGAAAAAAAAAATCCTTCTGGGAAACGTGAACTATGCAACAGGTTCAGACACAGACTTCCACGCAGTCTTGCACTTGCTTTGCTACTGTATTGCTGTCTTAAAATTCTAATAACTGTTGAATAGAGTTCTGTGTTTTCATAGTTCATTGACCCAGAAACTTGGATAAAAGCTTCCACCGTGTGGCATTTTTCACAAAAGCAGAGAAAACCCACTTCT
>CABHPP010122104.1:10912-21546 GCA_902168425.1 Peromyscus attwateri | reverse complement strand
GGGGGGGGTTATGGCGCTGTGGTGGTTTGAATGAAAATGGCCCCCCATGGGGGGGTTTATGGCGCTGTGGTGGTTTGAATGAAAATGTTCCCCATGGGGGGCGGTTTATGGTGCTGTGGTGGTTTGAATGAAAATGGTCCCCCATGGGGGGTTTATGGTGCTGTGGTGGTTTGAATGAAAATGGTCCCCCTTAGGTTCATATGTTTGAATGTTTGGTTCCCGGCGACTGTTTGGGAAGGATTAGGTGTGGCCTTGTTGAAGGAGGCTTTTTGTCATTGGGGATGGGTTTCGAAGTTTAAAAAGACCACGCCATTCTTAGTTAGACATCTCCCTTCATAGTTGTTGTCTCCACATGAGAACTCTCATCTCTAGCTCCAGCTCTATGTCTACCTGCCTGCTGCCATGCTCTCCCCCTGATGGTCATGGACTAGCCCTCTGAAACTGTAAGCCCCCAATAAACTCCTTTTTCTATCTGTTGCCTAGGTCATGTATCTCTTCTCAGCAATAGATAAGTGACCAAGACAGGTGTAGACTGCAATAACGATCTTATATTCACCTCCAAATCCACCCACTAGCACTTATTAAATACATATTGCTCCTATAAATCAATCATAGCTTGATAAGGCGGCTTCAAAAATGAGATGGAATATAATTAAATCAGCATGGGATACCCCAGAAATACAGCTGTAGAAAATCCCCACTTTAAGATTTGCTAAATCACGGATTGTTGGGACCCAACCCTAGAGAGCTTTGGATTCAGCCAATCAGAAATGGACTTGCAAGTTAGTTCTTCCAAGATTCCACAGATGATGTTGGTGTGGGGGCTGGGAGAATCTCTGTGTTGTAAATGAAGCCTTTGGCATCTTTGGAAGGCTGTCTACACAATAGTAAATTCTCGGTTGATGGTACCCTTCTTAAAGAGCCGAAGGTTGAAACCGCCACAGATAGAAACAGGTCTGTGAAAAGCTTGTTGATAACCTCACAGGAAACACCTGGGTAGTCCCAGCGCTCCAGGTCTCATGGAAGTTGTTATCAGCAGCCCATCTGTTAAAATCTGTCTATTGTTGCGCTGGAGAAATGGTTGATCTGTTAAAATTATTAGTTCCCAGCACCCACGTGGTGACTCACAGCCATCCGTACCTCTAGTTCTGGGGGAGCTGATGCCCTCTTCTTGGCTTTAAATTCCTGCATTCAGGCAAAACAACCATATACATAAAATAAAATGAATCTAAATTTTCTTTTAAAGTCTGGCTGTTGATTGTTAAGTGGACATAAATGGAGTTTCTAATGAAACACATTTTTATTAAGAAAAAGGAAATAAATAAATCAGAAAACATATTCAACATCATCGTCCATTTGCAGCACTCCCAGAGTCACAGAGGTTTTTCATCGATGTCTATCCGCTGTACACAGTGCCGGTTCACACCAGCGAAGTCCTTCTCTTTAATCCCAGCGTTTAGGAGGCAGACACAGATGGACCTCTGTGAGGCCAGCCTGGGCTACATAGAGAAACCCTGTCTCGGGGATGGGAGGGGAGAAAGAAAGAAAAGAAAAAAGAGAGAAAACAAACAAACAAAAAACCAAAACAAAGCAAAAAGAAATAAAATTTGGAATGAGCTTTGAAAGCTAATTAAAAAAGTAGTTTATTGAGTACACTTTGGAATGCAGCTGGCTGGAGAGCCACCAGAATACCAGCAAAAGCCAAAACTGACTTGTAATGGAAGCACAACAGATTTCCAGAACTGTGTGCACGATGAATGCCTTTTCAGATCTTCTAAAACCCTCGGAAGGGAATGAATTCTTCTAGATATGTATGGCTCAAAGGAAACTCCAAAAAAGTACTCAGAAAAACTTAAATCATAAAGTTATTCTTGACCTAGCAAGTTGACTTCTAGAAAACTATTTAGAAAATTTCACCCAAGTTTGCAAAACTCAATGGTAGTTTTTGTTTGTTTTATGAAAGATCTGGAAATACTTCATTTTCCCCCAATAGGGTATAGATGTATACACTTTCAGTTATCTGTATGATAGAATAGCATACAACTTCAAGAAGCATCAGGGCAGATATCCATGTGCCAACCAAAATGTTGAGTATATACTGCTGAGATAAATATTTTAAAAGCAATGAAATTACATTTTTACCAAAAGGAACTACATTCACATACATATTTATATGGATTTATATATGCATAGAGAAAAGGCTTTCATGTTTCAGAAGAGGGGCATCAAAGCTGGTATAAAGAGTAATTACAAAACTCTGACCATTTCTTTATGAAATTATACTGTAAATCATTAACCAGACAATAGACTTTCATGGCTGGAAAGAAGCAGTGAGGGCTACATTTCTCTTCCACATGACCGCTTTGTGGACACTTTCATCCCAGAACAGGAAAACAGGGATTTCATAGGGAGCAATAATAGGACTCGGCATCTAAGGAAGGCTTCAGGGTTCACCACTGGTGGAGACTGGGAAAATCGCTGAAGTAAGACAGCCCTCGGCTAGATCAGTGGGGCACTGATTGGAGCCAACTAGCAGGGGAAAGAGCTGGACATGAAAAGGACTTCTCAAAAGACCTTCTGCTCAGTCCCATAGCTCCAGGGGCACTGGCCAGATACACTCCCAAGCATTCTGCTCAGGTGAAGTAGTCCAGCAGATTTCAGCCACCCCAACGAACCATGCCCACAATAGATGGAAGGCTAACAAACTTCCCACCAGTAACTCACCAAACCTAACTCTCTCAATATTTTCCATGGTTCTGTTTACCTGGAAACAGCTGGAACAGGATAAAAAATACCATAAGAGTCAGGAGCGAGTATTTCATGATCTTTGAGAAGGATGTGGCACATCCAAGAGTCCAGAACATTCTGTGGTGGGGCTCTGGACTCAGGTTTTATTTGCTTCCATGGGGTGGAGTCCAGAGAGTGAGCCATGAGTAATGAGTGATGCAGAGAGAAGTATGAAGAGCGTTGGTTCTTGGCAAACAGCAGAAAGTGACTGTTCACTACTCCAAACAGTTTTCTAGGGACTGGGAGGGAAGGCAGAGGCTGGGAGAGCAGTTTCAGAACATCATGGAAGTATACCCAGAGAGGACATGCATACCAGGAAGTCTTCCTGTCACGCATGGGAGTGTCATTGTACAGCAACCTGTGTGACATTGCATGGAGGCCCGCTGAAGATTCACTGTGGGCAGAAATGGTCCCTCTACTTCATTTCTAAGGATAGAGATGCCAATGTAGGTGCCTCATGAAAGAGTGTTTTAATGACATGAATGAACGTATTTTTATACAACGTTGGGTAAAAGAACCCCAGAATGCACTCTTCCTGTAACTGTAGCTGAATTGCCTGTGGCCAACCTTTCTCCAGCCCCTCCTGCCCCACTGCTCTCCATAACTTCTGGAGACCATCCTACTCTCCATTCCATGAGGTCAGCTTTTTATACTCTGCGTGTAATTTTCCATCACAGTTGGCTGGAGACCAATTTCTCCTCAATGTGTGTTCTCAGGGCCTTTGTTGAAGACATATATGGTCATGCTGTTGAGAGGGGTCTTATTGCTCTACTCTGTGTTCTATCCCATGGTTCCATGGGTCTATTTTCATACCAGTACTAAGCTGTTTTGATTACAACAGCTTTGAAGCATATTTTTCAGTCAGATAGTAATATGTTTTGAAGCTTCATGCTTTGTTTTTTTGTTTTGTTTTGCCTTGAGGAGTGTGTGTGTGTGTGTGTGTGTGTGTGTGTGTGTGTGTGTGTGTGTATGTTTCCACAGAAATTTTTGGCTTTTTCTTCTTGTCAGCAATGTTGCTGGAATTTTGATGGGCGTTCATTGACTCTTCAGGCCACTTTGGATAGTGCATTAGTTACTTTTCTCTTTCTTCACTATGTCCTGTGCACCTTAGAGCAGGAATGGTTTATTTGGGCTTATGGGTCCATCATTGTCATGGCAGGGAGGCAGAGCAGCAGGCAGACACGGCTGCAGGCGCAGGATGCTGAGAGCTTTCATCCTTTACCATAAACATACCCTTTACCATCACCATAAGCACGAAGCAGAGAGAGCCAGCTACAGGTAGGATGAGACCATAAGCTCTCAAAGCTGTCCCCTAGTGCCATACTTCCTCGAGGAAGGCCACACCTACTAAACTTTCCCAAACAGTACCACCGGCAAGTGTTCAAGAACATGAACCTGTGACAGATGTCCTCATTCACACCGGTAGTACGGACCTTTTAACAACAGTAAGCCACACCATGGGCATGGAGTGTCTTCCCACTTTTTGTATCTTCCACACTCTTTTCATTGGTGTTCTACAGTTTTCATTATACATTCATGATGGTTTGAATAAGACGTCCCGCGTAGTCCCAGGTGTTTGAATACTTGGTGCTAGTTGGTGGAGCTGTCTGGGCAGGCCTAGGAGGTGTGGTCTTGCTAGAGGAAGTACGTCACTGGGAAAGTGCATTGAGGTTTTCAAACTCACACCATGCCATTCCCAGTTCACTCTCTGCTCCGTGCTTGTGGATCAAGGGGCGAGCTCTCAGCTTCCAGCTCCAGCTGCCTTGTTTGCCTGCTGCTCCACTTCCCTGCCATGCTAGTGATGGACTCTAACCCTCTGGAACCATAAGCTGCAAACAAACCCTTCCCTCCATAAACTGCCGTGGTTATGGTATTTTATCACAGCAACCGGAAAGCAACTCAGACCACACCTTCTACCTCTTTGGTCTAAATGAGGGGAAGGTCCTGAGATTGTATCTTACTGGGTGGAAACTTTAAAAAAAGTTGGAGGAGGGATCTGGAGAGATGGCTTAGTGGTTAAGAGCACTGACTGCTCTTTCAGAGGACCTGGGTTCAATTCCCAGCACCCAAGTAGCAGCTCACACCTGTCTATAACTCCAAGATCTGACAACCTCACACAGACATACATGCAGGGAAAACACCAATGCACATAAAATAAAAATAAATAAATTATTAAAAAAAAAAGAATTTGTGCCATATTTATGCTTTTTCTTTTAAATGAGTATACCTGGGATTTGGCGAACCCTTTCAATCTAAATATTTACACTCTTCTTCAGTTCTGCAAATTAAAGCATGAGGGAGTGTAAGAAGCCTTCCCCGAGACAATAGCCTTATAATTCACTAGCCATTATGAACCCTCCCTCCCATTTGCTTTATACATCACCAGTTTAGTTATTGTTAGCACCCCTTGTCTCTCCCCTTACTGTGACTTTGAACTGATTTTGAGTTCTAGAAGATCTTTCTTCTGCTCCACCTGTACTTCCATGAAAGTCGTTGTCATGCCGACATTTAAACTTTCATCTCGTTATTCTATTAGTTTTGCTTCATCAAGGATACAGTAGGAGTGAAGAAATGGGCTTTGTCTGCACTCCTTGACCTTTGTGGGAGTTGGTAATCACCAGACAACAGCTTCTTAAAATACCAGGGAGGCACAGGCGCTATGATGGCTGAGTTGACTCTGGAATTTGCATCCTGAGCTGGAAAAGCAGAGACTGACTGGTGATTACATGCCCCATCCTAGAGGGCCAGGGAGACAGAGCTACGGTCTCCTCATCTTCAGTCTCGTTCTTTATCTCTCGTGATAATCACCCAAGTACAAATCAAGGTGCATTGGGGGCACTGAAAACAGATGACTGTCACTACTTTCCCTGGGCTAAGGGCTAGAACTCAGAGCCACACCATCTGTCATCAGAGGTTTATGACACTGAGACACTTCCTGTGATACACACTTTTTAAAAGAGAATGCCAGCCCCCTCCCAAGGCAGCATTTCCCCACAGCCTCTCCCAGCAGCACTGGGCCTTTGTTTCATGAATTTCTCTCCACTGCTTCTCTCCCTTTCTCAGAGAGGATTCCTTCTCTGCTCTTCATCCTCATCTGACATCTGAGGAGCCCAGAGTTCTTGTGCCCTTACACATTTTGTGACATGTTTCAATAATTTCCTTGATGAACTTCAGCTTCCTGTTCAGTTAATCAAATGACGATCTTATTTGATGTTTAGTATGTGGCCCGAGATACCGCTCTTTGTCTAACAGACCACTGCGGCAAGTTGACACAAACAGTTGTGCAAACCACAGACGCGCACCCCATCTTGTATGGAGACACTAGAGATTGCTCCTCTACTAAATTCCTCTCTCAGTTACAGGAGCAAACAGCCAGGCCATGCCTTCACCTGTGTGATGCCTTACCAAGCTGAGGCTTCTGATGCCTGGGGTACGACAAACATACTGAGTATTTACTACTGTTTTGTTAAACGTAATTAATCATTTAGCTTATTTCTTTATCCTATGTGTACGTGTGTGTGTGTGTGTGTGTGTGTGTGTGTGTGTGTTGTGGCCAGAGGCCAACCTCAGGTGTCATTTCTCAGGAATACTATCCACCTTGCTTTTTGAGACAGTGTCTCTCATTAACCTGGGGTTCGCCAATTTGGCTAGCTCAGTTGGCCAGTGAGCTCCGGGGCCTCTCCAGCACTGAGATTAGAAATATATGCCATGACATCTGGCTTTTTTCTAATGTGTGTCCTGGGCATTGAACTCGGGTCCCCGAGCTTGCACCACAAACATCTTACCAACTGAGCCATCTTCCTGTCCTCTCTACTGTTGTCTTATGACCAACATCAATATCTTAGTGACTTAAAGTGACAGTATCTACGGTTCAGGGTGAGGCGTGTTTGGGCTGGGTGATTCGGCTGTGACCTCTCAAGGAGGTTGCAGTTAGATAGCCACAGAGGCAATAGTGACCTTAAGCCTCAGGAGGAACTGGAAATTGTTCTTTTATGTGGATGATAAGTGTGTGTTGGCTGCTGGTGGATGGCCTCTCCTTCTCTCTACCTGAAAATCAGGTAACAGAGATTTCCAGGGAGTGAAAACCTTTACAGACTTTGGAATGGGTGTCAGGGACAGGAGCATGGCTCACTGCAGGAGGTGGATAATCTTATCAGCATGAATGGATTTAGCATCACCTAGGAGATTTGTAAGGCTCGGCTCTACGAGGACATTTCCAGAGAGGATTAATTAGGCAGGAAGACCCAACCTGAATGTGGGCAGCACTGTCCCATGGGCTGGGGACCTGGCTGTAATAAAAAGAGAATATAGAAGAATCCAGTGACATGCCAGCAATGCGCCTTTCTCTCTGCTTCCTGTCCAGCACGTGAGAGCTTCTCTACACACGCTCCCAATACCATGAGGGTCTTCCCAAGTACTTAGGGCCAAGCAACCATGGACTGAGTCCTCTGAAGTTGTGAGTCAAATTAAATCTTTCTTCCTTTAAGGGTTTATGTCAGGTATTTTGGCCAGAGTTTTGAGAAACTAACTGATACATTCTTTACCCATGTCCATCTCCTTTCTTAGTGAATGGACTTCCATTGCCCCAGGGAGATGGCCTCTGTTCCACCCCAGCCACCTCCCCCATTCTTAGCTCAGAATTTTGCCACATGTCACTCATGAACTGGCTGGTTTTGTGTGTCTATTTGACACAAGCTAGAGTCATCTGAGAGAAAGGAGCCTCAGTTGAGGAAATGCTTCCGTGAGATCCAGGTGTAAGGCATTTTCTCAATTAGTGATCAATGGGGGAGGGCCCAGCCCATGGTGGGTGGTGCCATCCCTGGGTTGGTGGTCCTGGGTTCTATAAGAAAGCAGGCTGAGCAAGTCAAAAAAAGAAAAAAGTAAGCAGCTCCCCTCCATGGCCTCTGCATCAGCTCCTGCCTCCAGGTTCCTGCCCTGTTTGAGTTCCTGTCCTGACTCCTGCAGTGATGAACAGCAATGTGGAAGTGTAAGCCAAATAAACCCTTTCCTCCCCAACTTGCTTTTTGGCCATGGTGTTTTGTTGAAGCAATAGAAACCCTAACTAAGACAAATTGGTACTCGGGGTTGGGTATTGCTGTGACCTACATGACAATGTTTTTGGAGGATTATGGAAGGACTTTGGAACTTTGGGCAGAAAAACCATTGACTTAAGAGCACAGTGGGTTATTCTGTGGAGGCTTGGGAGACAAGAATGTTGAGAGCAGTGCAGATGATGGAGGCCTGGCTTGTGAAGTTTCAGAGGGACATTTAAAGACTATCAGAAACATCTGTCATTTTGAATTAAGATTGTGTAGTTCTGGTTAGCTGAGGCTGAAGAATCAGCTGTGATTAACAAGATACCAGAACTACTAAAGCAAAACTTTGCTTTTCTGGCATGCTTGATGGCTTGTCAGCTGGAGCTAAGAAATTAATGGTGGTTAAGAAGAGACCAGCATTACTGAGGTGAAATCTTCTGGGAAGTGTTTCCTAAGAGCACAGAGAAGCTGTGTTCTAGAGGCAGCCAAGGTTATACCTCATGCTGGCAGCCAGACCTGGTAATGTGTAAGAGTCACCCAGGTGGTACTGGTTTTCAGGGCATGAAGGGGTCATGGAGAGCAGCTGAGGCTTGGCACTGTGAGAGGAAAAGAAGAGGTCATTGGTGCAAGTGCAGCCTCAGTGGCAGTTGAAGGTCCAGGATTAAAAGGATCATGCAAAGAAGTTGAGGCTTGGCACCATGAAGAGAGCCTATGAGAGGCTATTGGTGAAAGTGCAGCCCAGTTGCAGAGAAGACCCCAGCATTTTGGAGATGCCAGTACCATGGGATGACCACCAAGAACAAAAGCCGCAGTGGAGTGGGGCCAGCTGGAGACTAGAAGACAAGCTGTGTGTGCTGCAGAGGGCAGAGCCGGAGAAGTGACTCAAGCCCTTTGGAGGAGCCCAGAAGATCGTGAATAAATCCCAGATAATTGTAGATTGGGTTATATTTATACCATTAGGAGATAGGTTTTGCTTTGTTCAGATTGTAACAGTGTCCAGGTTCTTCCCTCTTGAAGAAGGTGTTTAATATAATTTTGGTTTTTACAAGAGCCCACAGCTGAAAGACTTTGAACTTTTAAAAGAGATTTGGGATTTTTAGAGAGAGTGGATATTTTAAAAAGACTGGAATTTTAATGTGTTTGAGTTTGTAAAGACTATTTTGATTTTAAAGTTTATTTATGTTTTTAATGTGAGATTAGACGAGATCCCCACCCCACACTCTGCACAAAAACCAACTCAACAAATCAAAGACCTTAATTTATGTCCAAAACTTTGAAACTATGGGAGGAGAGCTTGGGCAAACTGCTCCAAGCTGTAGGCAGAGGTTGGGGCTCTCTGAAAAGGACTCCAGTGGCTCAGGGAATAAGCTGAATAGTTAGCGGAAGACATTACATGGAGTCTAGAAGGTTCTGTATGGCCAAGGAAACAGTCACCAGAGTGAAGAGATGACCTACAGATCAAGGGCAAGCCTTTTCCCATGCACAGCAGATAGGGGCTCATGGCTTGTCATTATCCTCTCAGTAAAGGGCTAAGGGACCACACAGACAGTTCTCAAAGGAAGAGACACAATGGCCAAAAAATTTTAAAAGAATCCATCAGACAAATGCAAATTAAGCCTGCTTTGAGAGTCCATCTCACCCTAGTCAGAACGGCTATCAACAGGAAATTGAATGATACCCAGGCATGGTGGCACATTGTGAGTTCAAGTCCAGCCACATCTGTGTAGTGAGCTCCAGGCCACCCAGAGCTCTATAGTGAGACCCTGTCTCTAACAACCAAACAAAGCAGAGATAAGATGAAGATTGGATGAAAGGGGAACACTTACCCACCGTCAGTGAGAACGTAGATGTTTGTAGCCACTGTGGGAGCCGGGTGGAGATGCATCAGTTAAATACCCCAGGAAAGCAACTTAAGAAAGGAGAGGACTTTCCACTCCGGGTTTGAGGGACTAAACTCCGTCGTGAAGGGGAAGGTGTGGCAGCAGGGGCATGGAGCCGCGGTACTCAGGGATGGAGAGGTTGGGGTTTGTTTTATGTGCACGCATGCTTTACCTTCATGTATGTATCACTGCTTGCATACCTGGTACCTGAGACAAGAAGCAGGTGTTGGGTCCCTGTAACTGAGGTTATGGGCGGTTGTGAGCCATCGTATTGTTGCTGGATGTGGAACCTGGGTTCTCTGCAAAAGCCACAAGGACTCCAGCCCCCTCAGCTTCCTTTCTTGTTTTCCTTTTATTCAGTCTGAGACCCATTGGATGATGCAGCTTCCAGGCAGGGCAAGACTTCCTCCTCAGTTACACTTTTCTGGAAACATCTGCACAGGCATGTCCAGTGGTTTGACTTTAAATCCAACCTGACAATGAATAGTAATTATCACACAAATTCTTAAAAAAAAATACATAAAAACAAGATGTAGAAACATCATGTGATCCAGCTGTATCATTCTTGGGTGTATATATATATACACCAAGGGAGTTTAAGCAAATCTCAGTTTATTGCTGCACCAGTGGAAATGGCTAGGAAATGGTGCCAGCCTAGATGCCCATCAATAGGAAATGGAGAAAGAAAATGTGATTCATGTACATAATGGAATTACTCTGCCACAGGGAAAAGTTAAATCATAACATACACAGGAAACATAAAACAGGGCAAGAAAAACAGGTGGTACTGGAAATCATGATATTAAACGAAACAAGCCAGCCCCAGGCATATTCCACATGAGGAAACCTAGTTCTCTTCCCTTCTCTCTCTCTCTCTCTCTCTCTCTCTCTCTCTCTCTCTCTCTCTCTCTCTGTGTGTGTGTGTGTGTGT
>CABHPP010122104.1:0-10812 GCA_902168425.1 Peromyscus attwateri | reverse complement strand
GGTGGGAGAGACAACCTCATCAGAACAAAGGAGATAAACACAGAACAGAACCCACCAGTTTGTATGCCAACTTCAGACATTAATACATAAGGGCACAGAGACGGCTCAGTGGTTAAGAACACTGGCTGCTCTTCCAGAGGACCTGGGTGGGATTCCCAGAACCCACATGAGTTGGCAGGTGGGATTATAGGGAGTTTAGAAGGTGCATACATGTATGTGAGTGGTACATATATACACGTGGGCACATGCTTTTGGAGGCCAGAGCTCAATGGGTGGGATCCTGTTGCTCTCTACCTTATATTTTGAGGCAGGATCTCCCACTGAGCCTGGAGCACACTGATTCAGCTCGACTGGCTGGCCAGTGAGCCTCAAGGAATCCTCCTGTCTCAGTCTCTCCAGCATGGGGATTGGAAGCGTGTGCCACCACACCAGGCTTCTTATGTGGGTGCTAGGGATCTGAACTTGGGTCATCAGGCCTGCACTGGAAGTATATACCAGTGGAACCATGTCCCAGTCTCCCACCGGTTGTTTTAACTCTTTACCTTCCGCGTACATTTGCTTCTTGTCTAGGGCTGAGAATTTTAACCAGCAGGCTAGGCCACAATGATTGATACCTGAAGCAACAAAGTTCTTTTTTGATGCTCAACTTGTTTTGTTGCTCAGATTGCTTGGGACAGCAGTTCCTTTCAAGTTGGTCCTTGCATCCATTTACCCTGACTCACATATATTCTAGAAGCTTCCATCTAAAATGACAACTCTGCTTCATCAATATCATGAATAGTGTGAGTTGTCTTCATTCTATACAAAGGTGGTTATTGATGGGCGTTTTCTTACTTTCCTCATGAATGCAGAGAACACAAACCCTCCCCCCTTTTTTTTCCAACAAAGTTTTGAGAGCTTTTAACCACCGAACAAATGATGCCTTTCAATAGACTGGCTAGGCCAAGTGAACGATACAGAGCCGAGCTCAGTGAGTCATCAAAAGAGAGCAAGATTAATGCTCTGAGAACACTAACAGCCGTTTCTCCGGGAATCTGTGAAGTACTGGGGATTTTAAAACGCTGTAGCTGTTGTCGTGTGACGACGGCTTGGCTGATGTGTGTCCCCGGTGTTTTTATTTGAAGACTCCCATCATAGTGGCAGGAAGGAAACCCTGTTTTTTTTGTCATCCTACAGTAATCCCTCTAGGTTTGAGTGATGGTTGAAGTAGGATTTTATCTGCTTCCAGGTAAGGGAGTCTTCTCAGTTTAGGAGTAGTGAATAAAAGTCTATGCCCGCGCTGCCTGGTCCAGTGCGAGGAGCTGCTGCCCCATGGAGGGTGTCTTCGGAATTACAGGACGCTCAGGTTAACATGCTGCCTCTAAATTCTTCTTGAGTCTCAGACAGGAGTTTCCAAGCAATTTTAAACTTAGCTGAGAGTTTGTTTCCTTCTGTTGTTTGACTGTGAGACTTTCTCTGTGTGTGAACCTGAGAACTGAAGGACCGAGTGCAGGATGCACGAAGAGTGTGTAATCCAGGTCTGTCTCCCCGAGGCTGCCTGAGCACCGGACGTTGCAGAAGCCTCCGTTCTTGGAGGCTGCGCAGATATGGTAACTCTGCGTAAAGAACTTCTTCACCAGACTGTTTTACTGGGTTACTAGAAAGAGTTTAAATATTTTACTGACTCAGAAGACACACTAACGCATGTTATAAATTCATGGAAAAACTCTCCTGCCCAGGAAGGTGGTAAGCAATTGAGGAATTGAGCGACCAGGTACGCTTTCTGACATGCAAACACAGCAAGTCAATTAACGAACTAAGACTTCAGAGGACTGAATCAGGTGTCTACTTGAGAAAGTACTTTGCAAGTAAAGAAATTACCTAATTGTTTAAAATCATATAATCCCTTCCTGTATCAAAGCATCACAGCACTAAAATATACACTTTAAAAACTTTGTTTATTTAGTATGCACGAGTGTTTTGTCTGCATGTATGTCTTTTACCACATTCTGTCTGGTGCTTGTGGAGACCAGAAGAAAGCATCAGATCCTCTGGAACTGGAGTTACAAATGGTTGTGAGCCATAATGTGGGTGCTGGGAATCCAACTCGGGTCCTCTACAAGAGCAGCCAGTGCTCTTAACTGCTGAGCCATCTGTCCAGCCCCTAAATATATACTTAGAACACAAAGTTTTGCTCTTTTTTTTAAAAAAATGATGTGGTGGGCTAAATTTACACCACAAAAGGTTATAAGAATGACTTAATTTTATTTTTCATGAAGAGTTTACTTCTGCTAGAAATGAGGGCATTTTATGATCTTTCAGAAGTGAAATAGCAAATATATAAATAACAAACATGTGCTGGCCCGATCAAAATCTCAAAGATCTTCAAAAATCATTTTAATGGTGTCTGCTTGAAAGAGACTTCAGATGAGAGAGAAATCTGTTAGTTAATAACCTCACTGTGTTCCTCTTGAGGGGACATGAGGAACAGGGACCAGCCATCACGGGGTTTATGAGGAACTGTAAATGCCATCACGCTCTCCCTTGTAAGAATACACGGTTGAGAGATTTTTATAGTGATAGTGAGTTCCCATTAATACTCCCAAGCAGAGGAAGTATTTTTATTTTTATTATTTGATAAAGTGTGGGTTAAAAGAAGTCTAAATTTATTCTCTTTGAATTTGTCTCGGTGGGAAAGAGCAATACAAATAAGAGATTTTTAGTTTGCCAGAAACTTTTAAGGTGTTTATCATTTCACAAACTGGTTGAAGTAAATTCCCATATTGCTCACAGTTGGCTTGTAGATTGGACAGGTTTTTGCTAGTTATAATAAATTCTCAGAGTGTAGGAATATAAACACAAACATAAACAGGTCTTTGAGTGAATCGAGTCATAATTTCAGTACACAGCGTCTATGAACTTGGTTCTCATAATCCTTAGGCAGCATTTCATCTATACACACATTATTAATTTGGGTATTTATACCGTTGGGTAGAGTAGGGGGTTTGCTGCCCTTGAACTTACAGCTCTGGTCCTCATTACGCCTGCTGAGTGCTGATTCCATACGTGAGCCGCCTTGCCGGCTCGGGGGACAGTTTTATGATGTCCTTTTTTCTCTGCAAAATTATTGTTATGAACTTTGATTTTATTGTCTTGTAGAGTTAACTTAAAGATATCTTCTAAAATCTATCATTGATTTAAGATCTTCAGGAGAATGGAGTGTTTTAATAATTGGGTCAAAATCTGCCTTGATACTTTTACAGAAATTTAAATGAAGAGAAACAGATAAAGTAATATCTGTAGTTGTTACATTGGCTTTTTAAAACTTATTCATTCTCACTGAAATAATTTTATCTTACTACCCAAGTTATCAAAAATTTAACAATTACAGATAATCAAGTTGTCAAATTACATGTAAATATATTTGACAAAGGGTTGGTTTCAAACATAATTTTTAAACTTAAATGATGTTCATTCATAGTTGGTTAATTATATGTAGTATATGTATATATAAAAGAGATATTAAAACTATTGATAAAATGTGAATTAGTAGAGGAAAAAGAACTGATAGATAAGCAAAAGTAAAGCCGCATCTGGGGCTCAAGAGATGGCTCAGCAGTGAAGAGCACTAGCTACTCTTCCAGAAGATCTAGGTTCAATTCCCAGTACCCACATGCTGGCTCACAGCACCTGTAACTCCATTTTCGGGGCTCCGACACCCTCCTCTGTCCCCCTGGGCACGGGGCATGTTTGTGGCGCACTGACATATGTGTAAACCAACCACACGGACACCCAGACACATAAAAAACAAACAAACTTTAAAGAAAAAGTTGAAACTGTGAAGTCCTCCTCATGATCAGGGAACCAGCCCATGGTGCAGGGGGCATTGCACAGGCCAGCCGATCTCACCCCTCCACGAGTGTGTTTTCTTGTTTGTCAAAGAGCAACGGCGACGATTCTCACGCACATGAAGTATTTTGTAACTTATCGCTAACTGCAGTGCAGATGCCACAGAGACCCTGACTGGATCTGGGTCCCTCAGAGTCTCCTCAGTTGAGATGCAGAGGCGACTTTGTCCCCTTCTCTGAGAAGCACTGGCGGCAGGTTCCTCCAGGATCAAGGATGAGACACGAGGTGGCAGCCATTTTTAGCACAGGGTGCTTTCCCTAGAAACTGCGTGTGCCCTGGCAGCCAAGGGAGTGGATGCTTCAGTCCTCCTGGGGACTCTAGAAGGCAGGACATGCCATAGTCTAAGATGGAAACTTCTTTCTCAGAGCTGACCTCTTAGATCTGGCGGATAATCTGAAGAAACTGCGTAGCTACCGTGACCAAGAGGTGCACTATGCGACTGGGAAAACAAGGCCTCCAACTCCACTTTTTTTTTTTTTTATAAGATTTATTGATTTTTATTTTGTATGTATGAGTGTTTTGTCTGCACGTGCCTGGTGCCCAAAAAAGGCATTGGGTCTCCTGGGTTTGGAGTTACAGATGGTTGCAAGCCGCTATGTAGGTGCTGGGAATCGAACCCGAGTCCCCTGCAAGACAACTGGTGAGTGCTCCTGACTGTTGAGCCATCCCTCCAGCCCTCCACTACTGCCTCTTTGAATCCACACATGAGCTGTTAATTCACGGCGTATGGACCTGAGAGGTTTCAGTTTTGCAGCTGATGGGTGGCTCTAGCCCACAATTTACAAATTCTCACCCCAAATGAGCATCCTGACGGTTAATTATGGGACTACTCTCTTGGACAGAGTCGAATATAAAAGTGATAGGAGCAATGGTGATGATGATTAAGACAAGAGTGTTCTTAGGAAGTCTTGAACATAGAAAAAGGAGAGCAGGGCATGAAGTGTGGATGGGCTCTGATGGGTGGGCTGGGTCATAGGAAAAATTTGGAAGACATTTTCAATGAATAATAGAAAAAAGTCCAACTGGGCTGAGCATGTAGCTGAGCTGAGAGATTGTTTGTCATTCACGAAGTCCCAGGTTTCATCTCCAGTAACACATAAATCAGGTGTGGTGGTACACCCTGCAATCCACAGCTGGAGGCAGGAGGATGATCAGGAGTTCAAAGTCATTCTCCACTACTAGTGAGTTTCCCTGGAAGAGAGGAGAGAAAGAGAGAAGAGGAGAGGGAGAGGGGGAGAGAGGGAGAGGTGTGTGTGTGTGTGTGTGTGTGTGTGTGTGTGTGTGTGTGTGTGTGTTAGTGTGTATGTACACACACCATGGACAACTTTGTTGACTAGGCGTGGCTTATGAGGATCGAACTCGGGCTCCGTGGTCAGACTTTCCAGACAAGCATTATATGTCTATGAGTTTTGCCCCCCACGAAGTTTGTGCTTTCTTATCTTTAATATGTACAGTATTTCGAGGGTGCTGAAAAGACAACTCCAGCAGCGACCTTTAGGGATGTCTGCAAACATCTCGGCAAATTCCTGTGGAGCGCAGCATGTTGGGAAGAGGAATCCGGAGAGGAAGCAAAGCCGCTACTGCAAATTCAAGTTTGAGGTACAGCGCCACCTAGTGGCCACAGGGAGGAACGTTGTCAGGGTGACTGAGTTTTCCATTTGTTAAAAAAAAAAATCTGCGTTTCTCTATTTCTAGTTTGTTTTTGTTGTGGTAGTTGTTGTTGTTTCAAGATAGGGTTTCTCTGTGTAGACCTAACTGTCCTGGAACTTGCTCTGTAGACCAGGCTGGCCCCGAACTCAGAGATTCACCTGCTTCTGCCTCCCGAGTGCTGAGATTAAAGATGTGCACCACCACTACCCGACTATATTTCAAGTTTTAAACCCACATCTCCCTCCATTAAGACAATCAAAAGATGTTGTCACGTTGATAGTATTTGTGATGTTTTATCTTTTCTGGAAGATGAAAAATCAGAGAGGTTCACAGGCTCTTCCAATTCCTCCGTAAAACAGACTAAGCAAGAAAAACGACCCCAGAGGTTTCTAATCTAAGTCCAGTGCTAAGCACATTTAGACTCTTAATGACTATAAAGAAAATATAGGTACAACTGTACCATTTGTTTCCTGTCTTGGTGAGGAAAATGTACGTTGTTCAAGATAAAGCTATGCCCCGCGCTTTTTCTCTGGAGCTGTGCCCCCTCCGCCCCCGGAAGTCAACACGGCGCTCCTGAACCCCGCCCCCTGCATCTGTGACACTGGGCACTCAGACCCGTGCCTCTTCCCCTCTCTATCTCCCTCCACTTTTCATTCCCACCCTTTGCTTTCTTCGGTGTCTGCCCGTGGCTGGGTGCCCGAGAAGTGTTGCAGAAGCGCTCACAGCGGAAGGGGGCAGTTTTCCAGTGTTTTCTTTTTACAGTAATGTGTGTCCCATTTCAGAAAGCTGCAAGAAAGGGTTTGGAGCTTTTTCACCACCAAAGAGATGGTGATTGCTTGAAAATGGATGGATTTGTTTCCCCTGACTGAAATACTACACAGAGCCCAGCTGCATCAGAACATCACGTGGACCCCACGAGATGTACTATCTATGTGCTTTTATGTATTAGTTAAAAATACACCAACCCACCCCCAAACTTTCCATGATTACTCGTGCCTAACTACAAAGGACAAGTGTTTTTTTGTTGTTGTTGTTGTTTTGTTTTTTAATGATTATACTATTTTTTTTTTCAGTTTGACAAATGCGAATTGGTGCAGCCCTTCTAGGAAAGAGTATTTATTAGGATATTTAGAAAAACTCAGAACAGCTATTGCATGATTCAGGAGTCCAAGTGCTGAGTATTTACCCAGAGAAAAGGAAGCCAGTGTCTTCTGAAGACATTTATTCTCTCATGTCAGAGTGGCCAATAGACGAACGTCACACACGTCTATTGCAGATGATCTGATATCAAAAACCCGGGTAAGCTGGTGGTATATAATGTCAGAATACGATTAACTTGAGATGCTATCCAGCCATTAAGAAGAAGGAGAGCCTCCCTCTGTGACAACACAGATAAACTCAGAAGACAGTGTGCTAGGTGAAGCAAGCCAGGCAGGGACAGTGACCTCCTGGTGTCAATTATCTGTGGAATCTATTGTCAAGCAGACTCCGCGGCTGCCAGGGAGGGGGAAGTGGGGAGAGCTGGTCAGGGGCACAAAGTTTCAGCTTTGCGGGGTGAAAAAGGCTCTCAAGTCTGGGGAAAGCAGGGGGATTATAACAGCAACACTGTGGACCTGCAATGTGCTGGTGGGTCTGACGCATTCTCACCCCCTAAAACGGAAGAGGAAAAGAAGAGTAAATGGCTGTCATCTGCATTATACGAAACAGTTCACGATGTATGTTAGCATCGAACTTTGTGAAGCTGAAGGAGACGAAACCGTTAACTAAAGTAGATTATAAAACAGTCCATATAGTAAGATTTCATCCTAGGAAAACTTAGGCATAGGAAGAGCTACCTGGCAATATTCAGCAGGTGCTGGCTGGTGAAGTCTGGACTCTAGGGAGTGGTGTATTCATTTGTGCTTGGCTGTAGTTTAATACATACATTGCATTTTAAGCCATTGTTTGAAAATGACATGGGCGTTAAATTTTAAACATCAGAAAAATAGCAGTGTAAGATGTAATTAAGCCTAGTCACTTGACTTTAATGCAACCAAGCCAATGAACAGAGGTTGTCTGCAAAACTGCAGGTACTCCAGAAAAGGAGTAACAAAACCAGAACTGTGACTCCTCCTAAATGTAAATAAAATGAACAGATTCCCAACATTGCCCCAAGAGATAAATGAAGACAAAGTTCAAAACAGCAGAAGGCTGAAAATATCTAGATAGCAACCAAAACGAAGAACAAACATCTCTATGGTGAGTAAATACGTGTAAGAAAAGAAAACACAGCAAAGAAAAGCAATCCACCAAGTTATCACCACGGAAGAGACAGAAATGGCCCCGAGAGAGGCCTCTGCTCCCATCAAGCACCAGATGTGTAAAGGGCTAACATTGAGTACTGGCTGAGAGAGAATAGTCTCTCTTTCTCATGGTTTTTTCCTCTAGCACAATTATTAATAATACTCATTTATTCTCTATTGTGTCCTGGTTACATAAACTGTAGATGAATTGTGTGATCACCTCAGATCTAGCAAACTTGGAAGGAACGGCTAATTCCTGTGCTGAACGAGCTGTCCCGGAACACAGGGGAAGTGCACAAGCTGCCTGGTGGGTGTAGGAGGTTAGTGTTACTGTGATTTCTGAGACAGATAAAAACAGAGAGGCCCCCGGGGTGAACCTACAACCACGGGTCTGCTAAACAGACTTAGTGTCAAACCACCGTCCGATTTTGTACCTCTACCCACAACTGGTCAGGGTGAAGAGACTCAGCGACAGTGGATGCTCAGACACAAATGAGACACCTCTATCCTCACCATCCCCAAGCCTCAGGAAGGAAGAGGGGTTGGAGAGGTTGAGGAGGACTGAGTGCAACAGTGCCGTCTCAGTCGCACTCAGACTCACCCTAGCTGAGCCTACTGCACAAGATCAAGCCAATCAACATCTTAGTACAAGCCGGGGAGAGCTCCCGAGCCCCCACCTCTAAGTGAGACGCTATTGGGATTAGATGGATTCTAGGGGGAGGGAGATGAGTCAGATTTCTTTAAGGATGTCCCCCCCCCCCCGTAGGTTGGCTACACTCCAGTGGATGGCCCCACACCCAGGAGTATAGAGACAACATGGATTGGATTTGATGGGTTATTTTTTTAAAGACACAGGGGCATGGGTAGGTAGGAAGATGGGGAGAGATCTGGGAAAAGTTGATGGTGAATATGATCAAAATGCATTGTATGAAATTTTCAAAGAATTAATAAAATATTCTATTAAAAAGAACAAGAAGAAGTAGGAAATTGTAGCACGAATCTTAAAAGGTCTTATTAATAAACACAAACCCGGAGCCAGGTATTGGGGTGAATGCTGAAAGATCAGAGAGACAGAACAAGCCACATCCAACCTCACCTCGCCAACTTCTCAGCCAATCCTGTTTCCTCAAACTGGAAGCCTCTGAGTCCTCATCCAAATGGATCTCAGCTGAACTGCTGCTAAAAGCTAAAAGTTTAAAAAGGTTCTAGTTCCCGGCTCTCACACCTTATATACCCTTCTGCTTCCTGCCATCACTTCCTGGGATTAAAGGCGTGTGTTACCATGCCTGGCTGTTTCCAGTGTGGCTTTGAACTCACAGAGATCCGAATGGATCTCTGCCTCTGGAATGCTAGGATTAAAGGTATATGTACCACCATTTTTTTGGCCTCTATGTCTATCTAGTGGCTGTTCTGTTCTCTGACCCCAGATAAGTTTATTAGGGTGCACAATATATTGGAGGACACAATATCACCACAGGAAACAGTGGACCATATCACCTCTAAAATCTAACTAAAGCTGTGGGTAACCACAGCTGACCAGAGGTTAATACACTATAACCAATTGGGATATGTATGAAATGTGTGAGGATGGTGTTATGCCAGAAAAATCCAACAATGCACCTCTGTGCCTCAGTAGACAAAGGGTGAACAATATTCCCCTCACCCCCGTTGCCTCAGATCATATGGAAATGATGTTATGTTTTGGAAATCAATCATGGTGGAATAATTTAACTACTTGAGAAGAGGAACCTGCTGAGCATGCTGAAAACTGAACGCCATATGGCAAAGGAATGGGTTCAAGAAATCTGGTGGGGCTGGAGAAATGGCTGAGAGGTTGCAGAGGACAAACACTATTCATCTTCTAATAGTCCCAGTTCAATTAAAATTTAAGGCTGACTTTAGAGTTGGAGAATGGCCCTCTCCTTCTTTAAACTCAAGCATGTTTGTTAAAAAAAAAAAAGCAAACTCCCTGTATCATGCCAGAAGAAGGGCCATCTTCTGCTATGGGACAGAAAAATAAAATAAAATAAAATAAAAAAGCAAAATTAATTAAGGGACTATTCTATTACTAATCTCAACTCTTTGATTCTATTCTGATTCTTTAAACTTTTCTTAAGGTATGAATATTATATCAAAATTTACAAGATTAATATATATATAGATATATATACATTTTAAACTCTGTTAAGATATGAATGGTCATATGGAATACTAACTAATTCTAGAAAGAAAAAAGGCTTCAATTAGCTGCATATATGTCTTTGTGTTCTAGTCTCTTATCAGTTTTCTGCAGGAAATAACGGCCAGGCCTAACATCAACTGAAGTCTCCAGGAAGAAGATGGGGCCCCACAACAACAACAATTCCACGTGGACAATAATAACATCACTAAGATGACAAATATCATCTACAGATCAGCTTTGAACTACAAAGTGCTTAGAACAATTTTGAGAGGGCTGACTGAGATGATCCAGTCTCAAAGACTACTTGAATAAGGACTTGAGATAAATCCTGAACTTTGGTATTATACACAGACTGGATAATGAAGGATATAGTTACCTTTCCTAGAATTTGACAATTAACCTAAAATTTTTCTTTTCAGAACAAAGATACCTTCGCCCATACCCAGCAAGAAGCAATTTCAAGAATACGACGCCCACATTCCCAAAGAGGTGGTGTGGGACGGGTGGTTTTTTTGGTCTTTTAATGGGTTTTGGGTCTGGGATAATTTTCATTGTTTAGAGGGGTTGGTTACCACTGGTTATCAAGGGTTAGGAAAAGGGCTAAGCAAAGGAGATTAGATTTACGGTTCTTGTTTATATATTTAAAAAAAAAACGGAGAAAAGAAAAGAAAAAAGAAAAAGAAAAAGACAATTACTAGTTTTAAATACTTTACATTGGATTGGATTGTTTTATGTTGTATACAAATTATAAATATTGAAATTGATATTGTTAGGAAATGCTATATGTATATTCCTAATTGTACTTCTACC
>CABHPP010122103.1:0-22719 GCA_902168425.1 Peromyscus attwateri | reverse complement strand
AAAAAAAAATCAATTCTATTTTACTACACTAAGATGAATAATTGAAATTAACTTAAACGTGTTTTTTTTTATAATAGTACTGAAAACCTAACATAGTTGGTCATAAATCTAAGGAAAATATGTACACACAATTATTATCTTGGAAGGCACAGACAGGATGAGAATCAGGTAAGCCTAAACAAGCTTTAAGATGCTGTGCTCACTGAGCAGATGATTCAATGTTGTTAAAAGGTCAATTCCTCTGAAACTGATCTGTAAATTTGAGTAATTACAATCAAAACCCCAGCAAGAGCTTTCACTGAGATGTACAAGCACATTTTAAAATTTATACACAATGACAAAGTAACTGTAAAATACAGTTTTTTTTCCTTCTTCTTGCTCTATTCTGTATATTCTGTAGAGAGAAAAAGATACACAAGTAAATACATGACCTGATCTTCAGATTTCCAGCAGAACGTTGTTAATTAAGATAGCATTATTCTGACATGTGAGTCGTTCAACAGAGTAAAGAGCTGACAATGAGACCCAAACAAATGCAGTCACCTGATTTTTGACAATGATGCAAAACCAAATCAATGGATAACAAGTGATGCTGGTATGATATGAAAACAAGAAATGGGTACTACTTCACTGGGTAAAGAGCCTGTGGGACTGGCCTTTGATTCCCAGAATCCATGTGGAAAAGAAAAGTCATGTGTGGTTAGTATATGCTTGCAATCGAAGCATTGTAGAAATAGAGAAAAGTAGATGGCTGGGGCTCACTTGCCACTTACCCTCGTTTTCTAGGCCAATGAAAGACTCTGTCTCAAAAAAGGTACAAGATGCCTGTTAAATGATATCCAAGATAACTACCTGAGCCCTGCACAAATGCCCACACCAAGGCATATTCACACTCGCTCGAGCACACACACACACACACACACACACACTCACTCACTCACTCACACACACACTATACAGACAAAAATGGTTAGGAGAATAGACAGAAAAGAAAAAGAAAATGACTTAAAACATAAAGTCTGTGTAAGAAAACATCAGAGAAATTTTTTGTAACATTGGATTGCTGCATGGAATCTTAAATATAATACCAAAAAAATGACTCAGAAAAGAAAAAAAAATGACAAGATGGACTGCATCAAAACTATGCATGCTTGTTTTTCAGAATATGAAAAGATGAACCACAGACTGAAAGAAGCTATCTGTCTACAAAATGCATGTTTGACAACAGACCTTTTTTCAGAATATATGAAGAATTATCACAATCTAATAAAAGAACAGCATGTTTTTAAAAATGAATCAAAGACATTGAACAGGCATATCAAATATGATAAGCGAATGACATACTGCTGTGAGTAGCTGACAGGAGCAATGGAAAGGAGGGGGACCTGACTCTGCATCACAATTTCAGAGAGATTTGAATTCATCATGTTGGGGAAACCGCAGTGGAACAGCTTCTTCCCTGGCAGAGAACATGTGAGGTACTTTCAACTTATACCATGCTCTCGTCAGCCAGTCTCCAACTCAGAAAACCCCACAGCCTTCAAATCGGCACCACAAGCTGGGATTTCAGTGAAGTGAAAACCATCAGTACATCTAACAGGGAGGGGAGAATCAGCATCTCTTCACTATTAGCTAATGAAGATCACCCTGCCTACTTTTAGGACAATAGAGGTGGGCACCGTTTAGGTGTCTGTTGGTAGAGTGGGAGGAGGAGGCGTTAGATAGCTACAGTTATTTCACACCAGGTAGTGGGGCTTCCCAGTAAAGGACCGCAGTGGATTAGAAATGCATGCAGAGGGAAGGAAAAACCCAGAGTGAACAGTCAACTATTTCTATGACCTTGATGATAGCGATGACATCTCAGGTGTTTATGTATGCCAACATTCATCGAAAGGTCCACATTAAACATGTACAATCTTTGCCTATAAATTATAACTCAGTAAGTCTTTTTTTAACATCATGCCCATTTATTAATACAACAGTAGTAGGTTTCTCTTAAGAGCCAATGAGCTTGCCAGTTGGGGATTTATTTGACTAGGTTACAGCACTTGGTATGAACATCTCTTGTAGAATAAGGATAAAATCCATTCAGAATGCAGTTGGTTACCCCCTATATTAGTTATTTTTCAGTTGCTGTGATAAAATTCCACGAATGGAAGCAACTCAAGGAGTTTATTTTGACTTACACTCCCTCATGATACCAAAAGCATGGCAACAGGCTGGGGAAACAAACCAGTAAAAGCAGGAAGTCGGCTGTTGTCCTTTACAGAAAGCAGAGACCGAGAACAGGAAGGAAGGCCAGACTATAAAACCTCCAACCCACCCCCATGATGTTTATCCTCCAACAGACTCCACTTCTTAAAGGTTACATAATCTTCCCAAGCAAAGGCATCAGCAGGGGACCAAGTGTTAAAACATGTGAACTCCTGGGGTACAATTTGCATTCAAACCACCATAGCATACTAGCAGGCACACCTTGTCTGGAAGGTTGGTCTTGTAGTCACAGGGTTCACAGTTCACAAAGACAGAGGGTGGCTTTTCTCCCCCAGCAGTCTTTGAAGTACCTTCCAGCAAGCACTGAGAAAGAATGAAAAGGAGCATGAAGGAAAATTAAGTCTCTCTCTCTCTCTCTCTCTCTCTCTCTCTCTCTCTCTCTCTCTCTCTCTCTCTCTCACACACACACACACACACACACCCTAGATTTTTCAGCCCCATAAGTCATATTAATTTCAGTATTATTTAGTAAGAGATAAATAATGGATTTCAAATAAATTGGAGGAGAAAATCAACAATTTGAAAGAATTTTTGAAAGAATTGTAATAACAAAACTACTCATTTTTAAGCCCTGAAAATATACCCACCAGCAAAACAATTAATTTTGAGAAAAGTATATGACAGCCCATCTTGTGTAAATTCAATATTCATCATGTTTCTTTAAATACCAAGACAAAAAAAAAACTATTATTAAACTGTCAAATTGGCAAATCTATTGAGATCTTGCTTGTGATTGACATATTGTGTACCCCAATAAACTTATCTGGGGGTCAGAGAACAGAACAGCCATATTATAAACATAGACGTTAGGCAGTAACCTAATGCCTTTAATCCTAGCATTCCAGAGGTAGAGATCAGCCTGGATCTCTGTGAGTTCAAGGCCACACTGGAAACAGCCAGGCTTGGTAACAAGAGCTTTTAATCCCAGAAAGTAATGGTAAAAACCAGAAAGTTATATAAGGCGTGAAAACCAGGAACTAGGCTGGTTAAGCTTTCAGGCTTTGAGGAGCAGTTCAGCTGAGATTCATTCTGGATGAGGACTCAGAGGCTTCCAGTCTGAGGAAAACAGGATCAGCTGAGGAACTGCAAGGTGAGGAAGCTGTGGATTGTTCTGCTTCTCTGATCTTGCAGCATTCACCCCAATACCTGGCTTCAGGTTTGATTTTATTAATAAGACCTTCTAACAATTCGTGCTACACTTGCTTGTATTTATGTTGAGGGCCTGCCATGAGAATCACAAGAGTGGTAAAGTCCAATTCCTGCTCTTAAGCACCTCATGTCCTCAACAGAAAGACAAGTTAAGTGTTGAACAATATTCAATGGTTAAAAAATAAAAATAAAATGGACTTAAAAATAGCAGTGAATGTTCTAGCAAAAATGCCCAGTATGTGAATTGTGGACTATGAGGGTCAGTCACACAGTGAAATGACATCAGAGGTTGGGATCATCTGTGTGCTGGACTAGGCTTGGAAGGTTTCTTAGTAAATATAGGATGCAGTTTCAGTGCAATGAAGAGGGTGGCCCACATGAGTACATAATCTACATGAAAGATAGTTCTTCCCCTTAACTCAAAGAGAAATCTCATCATTTCATTTGAAAAATAGAGCTTTGAGTGAGAATAGCCAAAATTAGCTATTTTTTCCAAAACAGTCATTATAAAGCCCCAGAAAAAAATTCTATAGAATTTTCTAGCCATAGATTCTTTTATTAAACTACAAAAACTGACTAGTATCTCATCCAGGAATTTTGCCTCCCTGGACGTTCCTTCCTGGGTAAAAGTGACAGCCCACCACTACCTCTGATCTCAGATTTGTAAAGTCCACAAAGAACCTGGACAATGGTGACAAACATCATGGAATGAATCATAGCTGTTTGCATTGAAGCCCACTTTTCATTGAATGTTGTCCTGGATAAACAATCCTTGGACCATTGTCCAGGGTAGATAGATCAAAGCCATGTTCACTGTGGATTCTTTCATACAAAAACATTTTGGTTTGTACTGTGACTGAGGTATATATCTCTGATATAGTTTACCTTTGTATCATTCTTTTAATTCCTCCAAAACAAATGGAAAATGCCCTTTGGATTCAGATTGTCTGTTTCCAACAATCCATTTGCCTACCTTTACAGAGACACCCAAGGGAACATCTTCTGATACAAGGTTCTATTGTGATTGGTATTTTTAGAGCAACAGTCTGGGGCTCCAACAACTCACCAAAGCTAGGATGGGCCACCTGTCCTTAATGAGTCAAACACAGACATAAGGAATCATAACAAATCAGAGAGGGGGTTTTATTCACTATGACCACATTGTGAAACATAACAGATAGAAGAGTCTAATGGCCCCCATCTTTGGGGCAGAACATAAGGTTTATACTTAAATAAAGGTCATGAAGTATAAATGATTAAGCAGTCCTGGTCAAGGTTGATCCTGCCCATCACTGCCTCTGTAGCGTTTACTGAAAGGTGGCCCAATAAACTGTTAATCTTTTAATAGCTGAAGTTGAATCTCACTCTCCTGGCTAATTGTATCATCTTGGAAGATGACATCTCCTGGGAGCTTTTGATTTTCATGTGATTCAAGGTGACTCAAGAAGAAGTGCTAAAAACAGTACCTCTATGCCTTTGTCCAAAGTACAGCCACAGAATTAAGGCAGAGATCCCAGGCTTCCATCCTGCTGATGGTATCTTTATGAGTCCAAGGGAGGAGCCTTGTAGCAGACTTCTCTTAGCAGATTCTCAGTGTCTGTCTCACTGTTGGAAACCCCAGCTTCTCCCAGAAGGTAGTCAGGGTCTGAGCCTCAAAGCCAACAAATTGGACCACACTATCCAAGGCCAGGTGAAACCAAGTTGAAGGACAGAGCTCACTAATTTGTGAGAAAGGATATCAAATCTCATCAGTAGGCTTAGTGGCACTGTTAATGGCAGTGGCTATAAATTTATCCTCATCTCTTCTTCAACAGGGCAAAAGCCAGAAACTACTCCCATGGACTTCACACTCAGGGAGTATAAGAAATTGGTTGTAAAACTGCTAACATTGCTAAGAAATAAAAAAGAACCTAAAGTAATTGAGTTATTAGTCACTATGAGAAGTAGTCAACAAACTCACTCAGGGAACATATGATCATTAGAAGGGCTCTCCCTCCTTTGTAACATCCTGTTTTGGGAACTGAAGAAGGGCCAGACAAGTGGGTTGGTATATCACAGGCTGGACAAGACTCATTGTTGATGGTGTACACAGTTTGACTTTTTTTTCTGTATGTTATGTTACACTGATGTCTTAACCAAACAAAACCTTGCAGACTAAGCGGACCCATTCTTAAAACTTAGAAATAAGAGATCATCTTGAAAACATAGCTTTTATATGCAAACTAATCTCTACCCACACATCCTCTATGCAGTCCTTGCAGCCCAGAAAGCTATATTCCTCTGTAGCCAGAAGTTTTCTTGTATCTCACCCAGTCCTCAGTTGCTCAGACCCAAGCAAACACACAGAGGCTTATATTAATTAAAACTGCTTGGCCATTAGCTCAGGCTTACTACTGACTAGTTCTTACACCTAAACTCAGTCCATTTTGCTAATCTATATGTTGCCACGTTTTCCATGGCCTTACCTGTGTGCCATTACATGCTGCTCCCTAGACAGCGGGCTGGTGTCTCCTAACTCAGCCTTCCTCTTCTTGGAATTCTTCTTGTCTACTTATCCCACCTATACTTCCTGCCTGGCTCCTGGCCAATCAGCATTTTATAAACCAGTGTACAAAAGCATTACCCCACAGCATTCCTCCACCTGTATCTTTCAGGACCATGTATCTGGAAGTTTGCCCGTATTACTCAAACTGGCCATTCTCAAACTGTTTTCCCACCCTGACTTACTATTTCAGAAGAAAGGTAACAAAGGCGTCTCATCAGATTTTCCTTCACTTATGCTTCCTTTCTCTTGTGCATCTCCAGGCTTTGGTAAGGCACTGCATGGCTAGGTAGGCCTCTTGTAGATGTCTAGGAAATTGGTGTATTATAAACCTCATTGTTCTGAGGCTCTCCCAGATCTTTTCATAATCCACAAATTAGGACTGTCATTAAAGATAAAAAAAAAAAGAGTGTGAAAACCCTGGAGTCTATGGGTACCACTAAAAGGGAAGCAAGCAGAAGAATCCCCTCCCCTCCTCCTGCCCATCCTGTCTCTAAGCTACCCTTTGCAAGAGCCCTTGGGAAGTATCAACGAAAGAAACACTTCTCTCCCCAGAGGAATAAACGATGTAAAAGATGGTGAGAGACTGTGTTTGCTTGCTTGTTTGTATGTTTATATCCAGCAGAGCTTGGACTTGTCCTACCCTCATGTCACCTTCTCAGGGGCTGCCTGTACAGATTCCAATCTGTCATAGTTTGTTTTCCTTTCTAGGCTTTCTTTTGAAATATGGCGGAAGAGTCATAACCCAGTGGCTCTTACTCGGTGTGTGTGTGTGTGTGTGTGTGTGTGTATGTGTGTGTGTTTTTACAAAGCCAACAGCATGTGGATGACATAAAGGTCTGCTGCCAGCTCAAGTGGCACCCAATGCACCTTGGATATCACAGCCACACCGGCCACTGAGTGCCTACCTGGTTGAACACAATGAAACAAATCCAGGACAACAATTTCTTTAGGTGGTTCAGCACACACTGGTGCTGTTTGCTAAAGGAAAACCCTTTTAGGGTCTTAGGGCTTTACTTTATGGTTGTACATTTGAGCCAGTGATGGTAGAATCTGGCCACTTCCAAAAATGCCCTCAAGGAATCCTTCCTATTGTCTTTACACAAAGTATTTAACTTCCTTTTAGTGTCCCTAACCTCTTCAGCAGAAACATTTCCTTGGGTCCCTAACAGCACACAAGCATGGCTTTGCATGGAAAAGAACAAACCTATCATGCCTTCAAACTCTTCTTCGTACTTCACATGCTCACTATAAACCTGGCTAAGAGCAGCTAGCAATGGCTGCACCACAATCTGAATGCTGGACTGACTTGGAATTTCTTCTCCTGTATTATTTAGTTGTTCACAATTAGGTGAAGCCTCACGAGCAGACCTTTTACTTTCCATAGTCCTATCAGTGTTCCGAGTTCTCACCAAAGTCGCCTATCAAAATAAGCTTACATCATTCTAGATCTTTTTAGTACACATCTCCAAATTCTTAGATTCCTCTTGCAAACTGGTTCCAACGATTTAAGAACCTCATTGTTAGGTAGTGAGAGCAAAAACCCTGCATTATCGGTACCAAGTTTTATTTCTGTGATCCCATGATCCCACACTATATCAGCGACTAAATTAAAAGAGCTATTTTGTTCATGGCTTCAGATGTTCCAGGCCATCATGGTGGGGAGGGCAGGACAGAATGGCTTATGTAGCAGTAGCCTGGAAGCACAATGCAAAAGTAATAGGAAGTGATGAGGCAAAACTACCTTCTAAAGACACGTCCCAGATGCCCTATCCCTAACTAAGCCGTAATGCCACCATTCCACTACTTCTAGGTAATCTGTTTAAATTCTGAATCCATCAATGGGTTACTGTTTGGTCATAGTCTCATGACCTAATAGTCTCTGGAAACATTCTCACAGACACACCCAGAGGTGTGATTTGGTTTCTCAGTTACATCTAGGTAATAGTTCTCTATCATGAGAAATTTCCACTCCTGCTGCCCCTAGGACAGTGCTTAGGAAGGTAGTAAGCTGCTTGTGAGTACATAAAAAGCTATGTGACTTCAAAAGTACAGACACTGCTGTAAAACACTGCTAGCTCAGGGTTACTGAACAATTTCTATATCCCTCCAAACATGCTTACACACATAGCCTTGCTTTTTACTCAGCTATGGTACTTCTCCAAAAAGATGGTGGAGGCTTAAGATTTGCGGTTCCTCTAGTCTCTGTGGAGAGAATTTTGGTCCTTGCACTCACCTGCTATCTATTTCCATCCAAGAGAAATGCTGACCTGTCTGTATCTATAATGTATAGGATTCAACTTCCCCCTCTCTTATTTTAAAATTTAGGATTGTATTTTTTTTGCCAGTCAACCTTCACTCTTCTGATTACAAAGATCCCTCCAAGGTTAGGGTTAATGGTTCTGAGATTTGGACAAGTTCTGTTAGCACCCTGGGATGGCATTCTTTTGCACTGGAAATTTATATTTCTTTAAACAGGTAAAAGCTCCTTTACTACTCCCTCATATATCTTAAGGAGTCAATTGCATTTTTACATTTTTTTCCTGCTTTTAGCTGTGGAAAGCCCAGTTGAGCTGCAAAATAGCTCCAGAAGAAAATAAGTTAGCAACGTATCTTCCTGCCTCTGACCACCTATTACAATTACATGCCCAGCCAGGAAATAGACCTAACACCTCTCCTTTAATGAAATCTTTAAAGGCCTTTGGTTAAGCTTAAGATTTTTCTGTGTTTCCACTCACCCTAACCTTAAAATTCATGACATAAGAACTAGGGACCTATGTTTCTCATTCAGCCACATTTATGGCCTTATTCACAGCTTCACTGAAAAGAAAATTGTTCCTTTTAATAATCTATAACTACTAAAAAAAAACCTGCAGGCTGCATAATGAAAATTATTCAAAAAGAATCATATAGAAATAGTTTTCTTAAAAAATAAGAAAAATATTTCATATAAAATATACTCATAAAAAGTAAGCTGTTAATTTGAGGAAGATGGTAGTAGGTAGTAAAGACGTGTGATACCACATCAACAAGGGAGGAACGGATCTGCCTGTCATACTTTCTCTCTTCTCCCTCTGCCCTCTCTACACATCCCTTCTCTAGATGTAGCAACTAGGCTGGCGAGCCTTTGGTGAGTTTCCCGGGCTGGCTAGGACTGTCCCAGCAAATACTTACTCAAGTGATTCCTCCAAGCAGATGCAGTGGACTGTGAAAACTCATTTATCTTTTCAAAGAGAGAGGATACATAACGCCACATTTCAACAAAATTTCAAACATCTACTATGTACAGGCTAAGAAAATTACAGAAGCAATTTTCTTACATTTCCTAATTAACTTCCCTGAGCTAAAAGAACTGATTATGCTGGTCTCAGAACTCTTTCTTATCCTTTCCTGGCTTTTAAAATCCTTTAGGGGCTCCCCAACCTGGCGAAAATAAAATCTATCCTTTCTATTCTTTTCTCTTCCTACCAACACACACTTTCCTCCAGCATCCTTCTCAAAAGGTCCCCGTTTCAGCTTTTATTTCTCTTTCATTGCTCTTTCTTACTTCCAGGATTTCGCACATCCTCGCTGTTATCTGTCATCAAATGCCCTTGAACCTCCTTGACCTCCCAGCAGTTCTGTATTCATCCCTAAAGATACAGCCAGCTCTTATTCACCGGAAGGTGTTTTTCTTTTTCTCCTCTTCTTTCTTCCCAAGTTAATTTTCTCTTCCCCTATCACATCAGTCTCCCAGTATTTACTATTGTACTTACAATGTTGCATTTTTTTCCTGGTAATCAAAGTCTTGCTTATTTCCGATGGATGTGCTTCAACGAGGAGTTCGGTGTTGCTATTCATTAAGATCTGTTCACAGGCACAGAATGACCTCCTAAATTCTGTTTACTCTCTTGAATTGTATTATGGGCTCTCATGATAGGAAAACCCACCATGCATCATCTATACTGCCTTGTGTGTATTAGTGGTCTGCACATTTGCTTCTCCTACCAAAATGCTGCTGCTGGAGGGCAGGGGACTGGGCTGCTCTGCAACTGCATGTCCCTTGTCTCCAGCTTCAGCAGTTTCATAGCTGCTCTTTTACTGCTTGACTGGCCTAAGCCAGCTGTTCTTCTTCTGGCTCCTCTCCCTTCCTGTGCTGAAACATACCTGAATTTCCTTCACTTGTATATCACCGATCGTGCCCCCTCAAGACTGTAAGCTCCAGAGGGCAAAGATGGTGTGTTTTTAAGCTTTGCAGTCTCACATAGATCAGCCCCAATGAGTGCTTAGCAGCAAGTAAGCCTGATGGAGTGGTCCGATCCTTGGTAAGCTGAGGTAGAGAATCAGACCTTTACTACTAACCCTTTCTTCTACTTCTACATTTATGTGAACAATTTAGTGAATTTTAGTAAGACCAAGTCTCCAGTCTCCTTGACCATAAAAGAAACCTTCTAGGCTGTGGTGAATTTTGTCCATCTGAATGTGCTACTCCGTGCCACTTACACGACGACCTCATCATGGAATGGCCTTTGATTTGAATTTCAATCTTCTGGGTTCTCAGGAAGGAGAAACAATTTTCTGAGAATTCTTTCCTTTTATTGTAGCTGGCTGCAAACTCTGTTCTTCAGGCAGACTTCCTCAGTTTAGCATCATTCAGAAACCCCTTTTGGGTCACTTAGATTCCATCTCATGGGCTCATTGTTCAAACCTTCCCACATCTCAAAGATGCCTTATTCTCAAACAGCCATGGCAGACAAAGTAAGCCAGATGGGAACTGCTCCTGAATGCACAAGGTAATTCTGAGAAAGGCTTTTGTTTTAAACTAAAGCCTTAGTCATCTAACCATTATTATAGGATTATGTATCCAATTTTAGAATAGCTAACTCTTTTAATACTTCATCAAAAGAGCAATCATGGAACATCACAGCTCCTGAAACCCAAGACCAGTTACTACTGTCATGTGCAAGCAGGTGTCTCCCCCCACCTCTCCACTTTCCTGCTAAGGCTGGAAGATCCCGAGACTCAAACCCAAGCCTTCAGTTTTTCTTCTCAAAAAGCCAGTAGTTTTCAAATATCCTTTCATAATAAGCCTTTGCTCTAAACAAATGTAATGTTGATTCTCAACATATATTTAAAGGGCTTATATGTCCAATATTGATGAATTTTACACTATGTATACAGTAATCACTCATTGGTTGAGTAATAAACTGGTAAGGACAAGACAAACTCCAATAAACCAACACATAACTCAAATTAATTTTTTGAGGGATTACATTAAGTATAGCATTAAGCTTGCTTCTGCATTTTGTTTTAGTTGTATAATCTTGATTCACAGACATGAGTTGCGGCAAACAATAACAGTTTGGGATCTGTCTTGTTTTATTGAGACAGGCTTTCATGTGGGCCAGGCTATCTTTGAATTTGCTATGTGGCACAGCATGACCTTAAACTCCTGCCTGTTCTACCTCTCAGGTTCTAGAATTATACTGTGTGCCACCATACATAGACAGCATGAGTATGCATATATATATATTATATATTATATATGCATATATATATAATATATATAATTATTACCAAGTATTAAGAATACATGGACAATTTGGTTCACATTTGATTTCCTTATGATATCACCCAAAGCTATCAAGATGCATCAGAAATAGAGAGGTTTAATTATATTTTCATGTTCTCATTTCCATCATTAGACAAAGGAATGGCCACATTTTAGGGAAGGAAGGGAGAGATTTGTTACTCAGGCACTAAAGGATCCAATATATATCTAGAGATAGGAAAATATTTATAGCTTTACAAAATAAATTGTGTTGGCAACATAAAGCACACACATACTCTACTAAATTGAAATTCCATGTATAATATGTTTGACAGTTTTAATAAATTGTAACCTATTTTTAATATTTTAGTAAAATTGTTAACATACTGGAGTTCCTATTTCTCTTATGCATATGGCAAATTTTCATAAAAATCCTATATCTGGAGATGCAGTAAATGATTGAAGACCATTCTGCAAATGTATTTCTCTCATTTCTACCACCTCTATGTAGAGAACAAACATATTTCCATGTCCATTCCTCACCTCTTTTGTCTTCCAGTCCTGCTGAGATTCACCACATGATGCCTGCTTAAAAACCTTGTATAATATGGGTAAAAATCTGCTCATCTTTTCCCCAAAACAGTGTCCAATGTTCTGACAGAACTTGGCATTGCTTCCACCTTATCTCCCAAAACAGTTATTCATTGGAATAAAAATTTTGGCAATTAATTAATTTCTGTTATACAAGTTCTATAAGTAATTTAAGTTTGTAAATTTATCTTTGAAACAATTTATGGAACCTTGTGGGCAGAAACTAGAGCCCATTTATCTCCCATCCCCTAGCCACAGCAGCACGTTAAGCTCAGAGGAGGCTTTTCCATATATGCTTTGAATTAAAAGTGGGTAAAACAAAATTTTACTTTTGATCCATAAGCCTTCTTTCCTGTATGTATGGATTACGTTCCTAATATAAAAGACACCAGGGTCACAATAGAAGTTTCTCACTGAAATCTCTTCTCAGAGTATTTTCATGGTTTTGCCTTGTTTTTCTACAAAAGGTATCTGAGAGGAAGAAAAGGGGAGCCTCCTGGTATGCAGGGGCTGAAACATGCTACAGCTGTCATTTTAGACCCCTTTTACCTTTTGTAGTAGAGAATACTCCTTACCCTGCAATACTTGTAGAAAAGACACAATAGACAAAGAACCCTTGGGGCTCAGAAAGAGTAATATCCTCAAATATCCATGCCTCTCACAGAGTCCCTGTCAGCTGCCTGTAGGGACTTAGGAGTAGCAGACAAGGCTCCTTTCACGTCAAAGGCAAAAGAAACATGCATCCAGATTTGCATCTTTCTCAATAAGCTGGGATTAATGCCTTGACTCTGGGTGATTTGATAACTTTATGCCCGTGGGCAAGTCATTTTGCCAAAGCGAGTTGTTGTTTCCTATCTACGTTTTGAAGTCAAATGCAATAAATGGTCACAAGTTTGACCAAATGAGAGATACTTAGACCCAGAGCACCCCGAATAAGTAATCAGCAAGGTGACTCTCTCAAGGCTATACAGAAAGTAAAAGCTAAACCAAGTCATGTGTTGTTGAACTCTTCCTGTATACCAGGCTATTGCCATTGATTCCTGGTTAATCCTTCCAACACCCTGCCACTGAGGTCAGTCAGGGCCCCTCCTTCTTTTTCCAATGAGAATGAATCCCCTTCTCACAGGAAATGCTGCTGTTAAATGGCAGTGTCTGAATGTGGCTTCATTTTTGCAACTTCCATAGGTTCTTTCTCTCTTTGTGCCACGACATGCTAGTCTAGGAAAGAAAGAAAAAAAATTTTTTTTTGTCTAAACTTTTCTAAATTCTCAGCTGGGCCCCTTGTAATGAAAGATGGATTAACAAGAACTAATAGAGAGTTTATTAACATAAATAATCATGCATGTACAGGAGAAAACAAGAGGAAATGGGAAATCTGGAAGAAGCTTGTACCTCTCGCATAGGCATAGGCAGCTTCTTCTACAGACAGTGAAGCATTTTAGAGAAAATGGAGAAGGACCCTGAGTCTCTCAGGTTGTCAAATCATGAGAAATAAACAGGAAACTCCTTGGTAATGGAGGGAGAGTTAGTAAGAGTGTTTATGCAAATTCCCTTGATACTATCTCCAGGCTAACAATAGTCTAAAGTCCTTTGCTAATTTACATTAAAAAGGGGAGTGGGAACTTTGTAAATTTATGTTCTGCTTTGAGAAAAATAGGAGAAAGGCAGCAAAGTTTCCTTGTATTTGCTTCATTGCAGTTGACTTGAGTCAAATAGCCCTTCTGCAAGGGTTGATACAGACTCATTCACAAGGAAGTTGCCCTTGACAAGCTTGGTAAAATGGTTCACCCAAAGTCTGAAATGTGCAGAAGTACTGATCTTTGCTAGTCAATCAGACAAGAGAGGAAGTGGTTTGTCAACTCAGTTGGGTTTCTTTCTGAAATGACAACTAAGAAAGACCTCATTCATTCATTCATTTTTGAGGTAGATAGCTGGCAGCATGGGCAATCTTGTCAAAAGAACTTGAGTTAATTTTAAAATAACTTTGAACATGATCTTACTTTCCTAAGTAAAGGAAATTGGTAGGAACTTATACAAGAAGAACCTCAAGTGGTCCAAGCACAGAGCCTGCCCACTTCTGTACTCCTGCATCTTTCCCATTGTTTTATGAACTATTTGATTTTCCTTACAAAGTAGCAAGTAGATGGTGTTTTGAAGTACAGACTCTTAATCTTCAGCTGTTTTATTTTATATTCATTTTTCATAGATATGTTTAACTTGATTCTTGTCTCCTAGTGGTAATTAATCCCAGAAGGCACAGACTTTATTAAGTAAGGGAAATAATAAAATCAAATGACTGACTGGAAAGGTTAGGTAGTCATTATCTAGATTGCTTGCAAAGACCTGGCTTGATGAGGAGAACCTCCTCTCCTGGCATCAGACGTAGGTGGGAAGTCAACACCATACAAAAGGAAGGAGGCAGAACTGCAGGTTGTATACACGGGAATTTCATATGATTTCATAAGATTAAAAAAAAAAGTCATGGGTACACAATTCAATTTCAAATGAAGCTGAAATTACACAATTATTTAGGGTTGGCAACCAGCTTAAATAATAAGCCCAAATATTGCTTTGGGTTTTGATATGGATCCAGGCATTTCAAGAAATACAAATCATTTTTAGGTAAGTGACATTTCCCCACAGTGATCCTGCACTTCTTAGTAAGCTGAGAATGATAAAATATTAGGTTTATAAATTAACTTACAGGTATAAATCGCAAATAAGCAGACTCCAGAGTATTTACCATACACAGAGAATCGCACGTGGGAACCCCAATGTGAGAGGGAACAATCTGACCAGCTACTGGAATACGTAGAAATGTGGTACCAAGTTTTCCCTCATGCCTTTAGCCCTACTTGTCCTCCATGACAATCTCAAAGATCACAGATTCTGAAGAGTCTTGCTCAAAAATGGGGGAAAGTCGGGAGACACCAGAGAATTTTGTTTATGACAAGAAATTAGCCTTTTCTATATTAAACAGTTGATAATTTTCTATTTGTCTATAGTAGCAAAACTTCTTACCTTGATTAACTTATTAGAAAAATGTACTGGAGTCTTCAGATACTCTGAACTTAGTGTAAGAGTTGGGTGAACATTGATTCCCTACTACCACTGGGTAGGGGGGAAACAAGACATAGAAGAAATGAGGGAAATAAGAGACACATTAGGAAATCCAGATAATATAGTGGTTCTTAGACATGGAAATACAAACTCTGGATTGTTTACTTTTATGTACATTTAGCAGAACATTGAAAAGTCATTGCATTGACTGTCAATTTAACAGGATCTGGAATCACCTTGGATACAAATCTCTGGGCATGTCTATGAGGTTGTATCTAGATTAGGTTCATCGAGGTAGGAAGAGCCACCCTAAATGTGGGTGGTACCATTTCCTAGGCTGGAGACTGGGACTGCACAGGAAGGAGACTGGGATAGAAAGACAGCTGAGGACAAGCATCCATCACTCTCTGCTTCCTGAGTGTGCATGCAATGTGACCAACATACTCAAATTTCTGCCACAATGTCTTCCCCTCAAATTGTGAGCCTTTCTTTCTTAAATTGCTTTTGTTATCTATTTTGTCCCAGACTTTGGAGAAAGTTACGGATAAAGTAGTAATGACCTGGAGATGATCAGGTTATATCATAAAGTTGTTACTCTGGAAAGAAAACATGGTCTATCTCTCCACCTCCAGCCTCTTGCTAGTAAGACACTTATCTCCAAACATTCTTTATCCATGGCTGAAAATCATCCAAATACTCCAAATCATGCCTACATAGTGGCCTTGGTTTATCTCATAGCATTTTGTGACTGGCCCTCAGACAAGCAATTTATCATCCCAGTCTCACCAGTGAATCACCGGGATCATGTATTGCTACAAACCCTGCCTGCCCACGTGCCAAGAATAAACCATGGTGCTTCAACCCAGTATGAAACACTCCCAGCAAAACTGGCTGACCTGTCAGTGGATGTTTAGACAGCTCTGAAAATACAGTGTTGGATACAGTGGGTGACCCATCAAAGACAGTGAAGATTGGTGTAAAAACATTGCTCATGCTATTGATCTGCCATATTAGAGTCGCTTTGAAAAGAACTAAATTTCACATTTGCCCTTTAATTTCTCCATCTTAATCACATTCTGTCAGGAATGAAGCACACATATTATGCATAAAAAGGTCAAGAGTTCCCTTGTGTGTTGCCTGACCCAACACTGATATGTGTTGCAGGCATTGACTGTATGCCTGCAAAAATTGCAGGCATAAGCCTCAGTGAACTGTATCAGCAACAAAATATATATATAACTGGATGAGACATGGATCTCTAAGCAAGTTCACAACCCAAGGCATGAAAACAGTCATCAACAGAGATATTCCAGCTTTAATTAGTCTCTGTTTCACTCAGTTAGGTTCAAACTAGAGTAAGGTGTTTGTTAATACATGAAGACCATTTCCTGACTCACACTTTTTTTCTTTTAATAGAAGTTACACATTTTATTTTCTACTAAAATCAGAATTTGACCTAATCATAAATGTCAGTTATGTGTTGATGTAGCTGGCACTATTCAGGGAAATTTTGCTTTGTATTGTTTTCAATGTTTATTGACTTTGGACTTTAGCTAACACTAAGGATTTGCACACAAGTGCTGTAACCAGGAAGACAGTTCCTTAGCATTTCTTGATTCTTGTGTTCTCACTCTCTCTATATAATAGAGACTTCTTGTGTGTGGAGGGGGTACAATAATCATCCCCTTCTCAAGGATCCAACATTATGAAATGCTTGACATGACAGTGACTTTGAATGTGTTCTAAAATACCCTTTTGTGGATATTGTGTGAATCTCATATGACTGCCTTCTTTTTCACCTTTCCTCACTTGATTTCTGCCTGTCCACACAAACACACACACACACACACACACACACACACACACACACACACACACACATATAACCTAGGGTCAGAGAGAGGGAGAGGCAGAGGACAGAAAGATGGAGAGAGTATGGTTGCTATACAAAAGTCATATTTCCTGAAAATTTATTCTTACAGATATAGGGTGCCTTTATTCCTTCAGGTAGTCACTGCCAATCATTGATGTGGAAATAAAAAAAGTCTAGCCAAATGAGACAAGCTATGACCACTCATTCTGAAATTGCCGAAACTCAGCAAGGATCCTTTGTGTTCTGGCAGAAAGTCAAGAGTAGACACAGGAATGGGAAAGGTTTATGGAAGAAAAGAAGTGAAGTTCCAGGTATACCTGAAAAGAGGCTGTTGTGCTCAGTGTGCAAACTGGTCAAGGAGAAGAAGCATTCTGTGTGATCGGTGCAGGATATGCGTTTGGATTTCTCTAGTCAACTCTGAAGTGAAAGCGGGAACAAAAATTAGAGAAGACCCTCATTCATCATGGTCTCCTATTCCTTGTTCTCCCTCTCTGTTGTTGATCCATCTGGGGTCTCCCGCTCCCCCAAGCTCTCTTTCCCTCGACCCTCGCCCTTCATTTCCCCCACTTATGACCAGGCTGTTCATGAAGATCTCATCCATTTCTCCGTCACTGGGTGATCCCTGTGTCTTTCTTGGGCCCCCAACTGGATCAGGCCCTCTGAATGGGTGAGACAGTTGATTGGCTTGAACTGTTTGGGAGGCATCCAGGCAGTGGGACCAGGTCCTGTGCTCATTGCATGAGTTGGCTGTTTGAAACCTGGGGCTTAAGCAGGGTCACCTGGCTCGGCCTGGGAGGAGGGGACTGGCCCTGCCTGGACTGAGTCTACCAGGTTGATCTCAGTCCTCAGGGGAGGCTTTGCCCTGGAGGGGGTGGGAATGGGGGGTGGGCTGGGGGGAAGGGGAGGGGGGCGGGAGGGGGGAGAACAAGGGAATCCATGGCTGATATGTGGAACTGAATGGTATTGTAAAATAAAATTTTAAAAAATGAAAAAAAAATTAGAGAAGACGTTAGATACGAGTCAAATCCAGGGCATTTGATTCCAATTGCTTCTAAAGTTATTGTTTAGCTTCCTCTAGTGTCGCTATAAACTTCTCAAAAGCTTGACTTACAGCAGTGTGCCTTCTGATAATATTTACTGCAAGAGATAAGGGATGAGTTTCCTGTATGGTTGCTATAGGTTATGGGTGAAAGTTCTGTTTTTATGTATGACGTGGCCATTTTCTATCATCTTTCATTGAGTGCTTGCTATGTGTCAGACATTGTTTTAAGTACAGGTTATTCCAGATGAGTGCAAATTAGACACAGATCAATGGGCTCTATGCTCCAATGACAAAGACAAGTCACCAGAAAAGGTTCCTCTGGGTGGCTGCCATTTTCTCTAATGTGTCCCCATGACTTATTACTGTCACTAATAACCTCACAAAAATGACTAGTTCTCCACCTTATATCAGAGAGGTTCTATGAAAATATGTAAGGACCACAGAAACATAGTCTATATATCTATTCTAGTTGTATTGTGTGGCACTGGGTAAATCATACTTCCCTTGAGCTTCAGTTTTGCCATCCATGAAATGGAAATAAAAATGACTACCCAACTGCTACAATGCAATCATCTTTTTAAAATCTTTAATTCTACAGTATAGCATCCTATTGATGTTGATAAATCTCAGCTGGTTTATCAACTATATTGTGATCCTTTCTCGACTGCAGTAACATGGCACAAAGCCTTTGTGGTCCAAGGATCCATCCCTTCTGTTGATTACACTGTAAACAGATGCCAATTGCCTATAGAGTGACTGGCCACTTGAGTGTGATTCCTGCTATGGGGAAAACAGCTGGTACAGCTTTACCCTTTGCAACACACTCTTATTTTGAGCATGTTTCCAAAGCACTCAGACCTACAAAAATCATTAGTTGTTCTGAGAAGCTAGCCTTCTTGGAAACTAATCTTTATCAATTGTTTTTCTTCTACCAGAGCCCACACATGTACAGAGGATGGCAGCATACACAGCCAGTTGTTGTTGGGCGAAAAGACCTTCACAGGATTTTCAGAAATACCTTTTAGCTGAGGAATTAGGGCCATTGAAAACCATCTGCAATTACCATCTCAGATAATCTCATATACTTTGAACTGTATTTTTTGAATTGTATTGGTTCCTGGGACTCTTTCGGTAAGTCAAAAGATTTTGTCTTCATGTATGCTGTGTCAAAAAAAATGGCAATTATGAAATCATAACTCAGCAGTGTATCTCAATCCACATTATGCAAAATCATCACTTAAAGAGCGTGTTGAAACACAGATTTCAGGGTGAAGATGAAGAGCCTGCCCTTTTGACAGCCTTCCAAAGGCGCTGCTGTTGATCTAGGGAACATGTTGTTACCAGTCCGGTGTACAGAGCACATGTATCCTGAAACCAAAAGCACAAACACCATGCTTCTTACAAAAGGCAGTATAGAAAATGTAGCCAGGACTCTGGAGCATTAAATCTTTAGCATATGCCATAGATTTGTGGACACATTAAGAATGTCCATTTAAAACTGGCGCTGTCTTAGAATGTCTGTTTCCATGAACCACGTGCCTGCCACCTTCCCAAATGGTCTAATTAGCTCCATTTTGCAAAGACAATGCAGAGAAATAAGAGTCCATCTTTTTCTTTATTATCAGCATAACAAAGTACCCAAGAGAAAGGCAAAGCATGAGCACAGAGCATTGCTATCGGCAGATATTAATAATATCTCACCCATCCGTCCCAATCCTGGTCCTGGACCCAGTAAGGATTTTGAAAGGTTGTGATGCATTCAGGAGTAAAGGGCCTCCTGGCCTGCATCCCAAATAAAGCTGCAACCTAAAGGAAAGAAACCAGCTAGGTAGGAGGCAAGAGACTGTCTTCAATGGAATGTAGTGCCTGCCCTCTGTGCTTGACACACGTTATCATGCGTTAATATTACTAAGAAAATGTGAAGATACAAACTATTGTGTGCAGCCTGGCTGGCACAGTGGGGCTGTTTTCAAGGGTTCCAAACAGCAGGTAATAAACCTGGGGTGATTCCATCAGGAGCAGCTGTTCTGTTTCCTCTGAGGACTCAGGATTATCCCTTCATTGCCCTTAATTACTCAACAGTGCTAACTCAATCAATGAAATTAACAGCATTCAAATTACAGAGATACCATTGAGATGAAAATAATACATTTGCAACTCTCTTTTCTTGTATGCAGGTCTAATGGAGCCCTACAAAACCTAATTTGCTTGTTGTTGTTGTTTGTTTGTTTGTTTCTTACCTAACTGCTGAGGTAGTTAGTGTCTCTACCCTGCAGGTGGTATTCTGGGGATTACAAAGTCTGAGGCACCATTTGTTGCCTCTGTCTCTTGCTTACCTATACAATGGTGGTAGGATGCTCTCTCTTCTCCATTTCTACCTCTTTATGGATTTTCTTACAGAATATATTTTCTTTGATCTTATAACTCAAGGGAGGTGGGAATCCTTGTTTTTGTGACAAAAAGACTTGACTTGGAAAAGTGGATTTTTATTTCAATTCTTTAAGTGTCAATAAGAGTGCTTTATATTAAATTCTTGACTTACAAGTGTTTTTATTTTTTATTTTTTTCCTTTTTATCAACAAAATGGTCTAAAAATGTTTGTTAGATATTTTATTAAACTGGTAGAGAAGGATGTAGCATTGATTAGATGTTTATTGTTTTTGCTTTTATGTGTTCTAGGTGATGTTAGTTGTTCATTCTGTGGGGATGATAAATTCTCATATCTCTAAAGGGAGTCTTCACGTGAATTTGCAAACTGTGCTATATCCAATTTATTCATCAATTTATGCAAGTATTTGTTTCCTTGGTATTTTCACTATATTTGATATGGGAAGACATGGACAGAATCAAATATGAGCTCAATATTTACCAGTGGAATGAGAATAAAACATAGTGTAAAAATGTTCCTCTTCCCCACAGAGAGTTGTATATAAGCCATATTCCATTTCTACCCTCCAAACTTCTAGTGACATCACATCATCATTTATTTAGATGAAATGAAAAGATAAACTATAAGGTAGGATTTGAAAGCATTTAAGGTTTGGCATAATTTTGGTGAGTTTGTAAAATATGTATGATTCTGGGGCAGTCATGGGACAACCTGAAGATTCACCCCTATGTTGTAGTCTTTTTCCATTTCTGGTGTTCTCATGAATCCCATTAGAATGTGATTTAAGAAGGGTAATCATGATGAAAGGAAAAAAAACAGAGGAAATAATAAATATAGTTGGATATTATGGACAAGTTAATTCTATGTTCACAAAGTTGGAAAAGTGCTGAGATCTTTTCGGAGATGTAGGAGAAAGATTAGAACAGTATCAGGTGGCTATAGGTCTTACACAAGAAGTTGAAGATGGACAATGCATGTCTTCAGAGCTCAATACCTGTGTAAGAATAATAAATAACCTGTAGGAAAGACAAACTCTTTGTGAGTTTTCTGTTATTATATATGAGAGATGATTGAATATTACCAAGGAGCCACTTTTAAGAGTAGAAAGATTTAGAAAGGACACAGTGACTAGGATCAAATTTATGAAGGGCTGTCAGAGACTTGAAGTGAAATGGGAAGGATGACCAAAGATAATGGGCTTATTTTATCTCAGTACAAGCAAAACAATTTTCATCAGTTACAACGGTTTTCTAAATAACTAAGCTAACGTGTGAGGTAATGATTTCTTTGTCAAAAGAGATGCTCAAGACAAGACCAGGTGTCAGTTTGGGGAGCAATTAAGATTCATGCATAATAAGAGAAGATTATAGTTTTAGCTTTGAAAAAAATCCCTAAACCTTGTTCTTCATTAAATTAGTGCAATGATATTTTATGTTTGTGAATTCTATTCCATCTCCCTCTGCCTTATTTATTTTGCTGCCTTGTAACACCCTGGTATGCTCTCTTCTGTCCCCACAGGCATCTCCTCCTTATCACTATGTAAATTCTATTCAATTAAATTTAGTTCAATGAGCATTGGCTGAGCTCCTATTGTCCTTAAGAGTTGTGAGAAGTATAATAGAAAACACAAATAGGATGGGGAGATGGCTCGTCTATAACGTGCTTGTAAAGCAACTGAATTTCCTCCCTAGCCTCCATGTAAAAACTCCAGGCAGGTAATCCCAATGCTGGCAGGGGGAAGATGGGGACAGAGGATCACTGGGAAAACCAGCCAATGTAGTCTTGTTAGTGAGCTTCAGGCCAGTGAGAACCTGTTTCCAAGTAAAGTGGCCAGTGTTCCAGGGAAACAGGAATGACACCCAACATTGTCTTCTGGCTTCTACAACACCCACGTGCAAACTTACACACCATATGAGTATATGTCACATGAAAATACCCACATACATGTGTACACAACACATTAAAAATTAGGAAACACAAAAGTGACTAGCACGGACGATTGAACTTTAGGGAATTGTTAAGAATCTAGAAAAAAGTAGAAAACATGCCCCAAACAGCTTTTCATAAGATAAATGGTACCCACAACAAATGAAAAAGTGCGTGGAGATCACATCTGTGAAGGTCGTCTCAGGAGGTGGATGACATCTGAGAAGGGCCTTAAGATGATGAAAAATAGATCTCAGCATTCAAAGACAGAGGAAGATGGGCACTCCTGGCACAGTTAGCAACTCGAGAAACACAGTGAAGTAGAAAAGCATTTGAAAGCATT
>CABHPP010122101.1:15871-47067 GCA_902168425.1 Peromyscus attwateri | reverse complement strand
GCCTCCACACAGCATAGTCACTCAACTCACTTGGCAAATTCTGAGATTTTTAAGTCTAGGATAAAATTCAAATCTGACTGGGTTTCCTTTCCTCTAAGGCTACGCTTATTTTTTCCTGTGTCAGTTGGTCACAATAATTCTGCATGACAAACCACCCAGACTTGACTGTCTAATAACAAAATGCATACTTACAGACCTGAGGTTAACCCTTGGACACTAACCTTCCCACTGGACAAATGACTGTACCACATCTGTTTCCCTCCCTCTTGGGGAATGGCACTTTGATCCCTTGGGCTGCTGTACCTCTTTACCTGCTTGAAACCCACCACTGATGTGGTGTGACCACATGTCCTGCCCCCTCACTGCCGTGTGTGCTCTGTATGAATTGCAGGCCTGGAGTATAAGCTAAAAAAAAAAAGAGATGTTCTTCCCTCCCTAGACAGTATGAAGTGACATGGAATAAGCCCAAAAGGCCATTTTGCTACTTACTGCTTGATGTGGCCTTGCTGAGACATTCCTCATGAAGCCTCAAGAATAAACCTGTAGACGAGAAAGTAGAAGGGAGTTATAGAGGGCTGTTTCCGGGTGACATTGCTTGCTCAGACCTTTCTTAAAACCAATGTTACTTCTGATGTTTGGGGTTAAAGTACTCATAAACTTAGTATTTAAGAAAATTTGCTGTGCATTTTCTCCTGCTTCAAACTGAGAAACATTCCAATAGGAGGAGACTTAGATCAGAGGCCATTTTGTACCCCAACAAGTGCCACTCTGCCCTGCAGATCCGGATCCCTTAGAGCAGAAGAGAAGCAGTGTTCATTAAGGCCTGAGGCTTGAAGAATTTGCTATGTATGACCTCAAGGGATCCCCAGGCAATCTTCCAGGGGAGCATTCTGTTGCTCAGATTTAAAGCAGAGAAAGTTGAGGTTCAGAGCCATTACCAGGCTTCCTAAATTTCACTCTCACTTTGCTTCAGAGCTGGATGAGGAGAAACAGGAAGTGGCATGTGATGCTGCTGTGATTTATAATGCCTGCATGCCTACCCCTTGTCTAAATGGGGCCTCATTCCCAACACCACATTTCTCATTGATTTCTCACTATAACACATCCAAGCTCTAGTTTCTACACCATGAAGGCATTACTGGCCCTTGTAGCCATTGTGACATGAAGGCAGATGTCCTGGTGGATACTTAATGTTCCAAACATAAAGGTCTCCACATTCTTGATGAAGCTGAAGACGGAAGCATATATTTAACAGCTCTGATCAATAAGACATTTGCCCAAATGAGCAGATTGATTCTATTTCCACCTGCAGCAAATGGGCTTTCTCAAGCTCTCCCCCTTGGTCACATTCCAGTTAGGGAATTGACAGTGACAATCCCGCTAGGGATCAATGAGAACAGGAACCGCATTTAGCAATGGCTGGCAGCATCTGGAGACGTGGCTCTTTGTAATTAAATGGGTTCCAATAAAAATGGTAGAGTGTTTCCAGCCAACTGTTTACTCTCAAGGATTATTCTTACCAGGTAGCAAGTTTTAACTTACAATGTTCTGAATAGGTCTCATTAAGCCATGGATTCTTCAGGCTGGAGAGATAGCTCAGTGGTTAAGAGCACTTGTCTGCTCTCTCATAGTATCTGGGTTTGATTCCCAGTACCTACATTGTGACTCATGTACAGTTTCAAAGGACCAGACATCCTCTTTTGGCCTCTAAAGGTACCAGGCACATAAATGGTACACATACATCCATGTAGACGAAACATATACATAGTACAAATAAAAGAAAGAATAAATAATGAAAAAACACCCCAAGAATCAATTTCCTATATAGAGAAGGGTCTATTTCTCTGTCCGTGAATATGACATGGAATTAGCTCATGTGTTTTAAGGTCAGTGAATTCTGCATCGAGAATTGTAGAATCTTGACTGACTGACTGTGTAACTTTGACAGACCATAATGGTGCAGCACATTTCTAGAACTGTGATGGTGAAATCAATAATCAGTTTGTAGGTTCTTGTGTTTTATAATTGGCTTTTATTATGCACTACAGTTCATAAAAACGACAATCCCAACCCTGGTATTTGGTTTTTTTTTTCTTCTCTTTACTTTGTTCTTTCAAAATATATAATTTATCTCAACAGCAGCTGTTTTTCCTAACAGCATATGTAGTTTGATCCTCATTCAGTAAATATAGCATCTCAGAAATGTTGGATTCCCATCTGGCTGTGTCCGTGTCTGTGTGTGCTGAGGCTCTCCCTTGGTTTCATCTTCCCTGAGGGGTACTTAGGCTAGAAATGCCAGAGAAACTCCATATATTGCGTGCCAACAGTGAATTAATGGAAATGGCTGCTGGAATCCTGTGTTGAGGGTTGTGAGCCAGGCTGTCTCTAGGTTTGGTTGGAAAGAATGCTGTTATCAATTAGCAATGTCTGCATTGGGGGGTGACACCCTTTCCAGATGTCTGAAATGGAGCATTAAGGAATGCACATTTACACGTATTTTTCATGCATCAACTCAGTAAGGCACAGACAATCCTTTTCATCCTGTCTTAGGCAGTTCTTTACTTTCTAGGCTACAGCTGTCATATTGGAAAGATGAGAAAAAGTCTAAAGAGGCCACAGAGCTGGGATTAGCTTCCTTGATCCAGAAGAATATGAACCTCAAGCTGAAGGGAGCTTGCAAAAGCATCCCTAGCCGGAGTCTGGGGCCACACTACATATAGTCCATGCTGCCATCAGTGCCTTGGACCCTGGGCTCAGCTTCATTCACATGAAGACATCTGAGGATTGGCTCTTAGGGGCTGACTACGAGGGTAACTTTGAGTTATGCTGGAAAAAGCCATTTTTATGTGGACTTAACATATAGTACATTGTAACAGTGGTTCTCAACCTTCCTAATGCTGCAACCCTTTCATACAGTTCCCCATGCTGTGGTGGCCCTCAAAAATAATATTATTTTCATTGCTACTTCATAACTGTAATTTTGCTACTGTTATGAATCATAATGTAAATATTTTTGGAGATAGAGATTTGCCAAAGGGGCAACAACCCACAGGCTGAGAACAGCTGCATTATAATCACTGGATGAATATTTCAAAATTCATTTTGTTCAATATCACAAACTATTTTTTTAACCATATTCACTGTTTAATTAGGCATATGTTTCTGAGTGTCTTATCACTTTGAGTATTTGACTTTCCAGGTTTTACATTAGTCTTTGCTCAGCTTCCAAAGAAGGCCCTAACAGTAATAGATCACAGGTCTAAAATATGTGGACTATGAAAGATCTAGCCCCCTAAATTAGTCTACTTATTGACTACTTAATAAATCAGGCTCATGGCCCATGTTTTTCCTAAACCAGTCTGTGCTGTCTGTCCCTTGGCCTTACCCCATCACTCTTTAAAATTTCAATACTGTAAGCTGGGCATGGTGGTGCACACCTTTAATCCCAGCACTTTGGGAGTCAGAGGCAAGCAGATCTCTGAGTTTGAGGCTAGCCTGGTCTACAGAACGAGTTCTAGGACAATCAGGGCTACACAGAGAAGCTTTGTCTCAAACAAACAAAACAACACATTTCAATAATGTATGAAGTTGCTCAGAATTAGTTATAACTGCTTTCTGTTCATTTTCAGCCTTCGTTTTTGTATTGTTCTTGGGATTGGCCTGATGTTTCGCTTTTACATTGTTCCCAATAACCATATACAATTTGAACAGTACTAAATACAACAAAATTTGTTAAGACATAAAATATGAGCAATAAATAGGAAGAATAAACTTCCTGGCTAATCAGACAGAGACACTATGTCATGGATCTGGCCAAGGGGAGCCCAGAACCTCCTTTTTTAAAAATGAGATTTGAAAAAACAAAGCAAAAAAAAAAAAAAAAACCTATAGACTTGGTTTGTGAGTTTATGAGATTTTACTCTGTTCCCTTAAACTTGAAACTTGCTGTGGCTTAAGATATTTCTTTTCTAGATGGTCAAATTGTCCAGAGATAGACTCTAAAGTCAGTAAAGAACTTGGTATTGAGGGAAGCCTGCCCAGACTCAGTGAGTTTCTTAACTCAGGCCCACGAATTGAAATTGCTTTAACATGAAAAATGTGAAGAATTGCTAACGGAATTCTTAGTTTCCTTCTGGGGTTTCTAACTTAACTTAGAACCATCTATTCTGGGAACCAGTTGTCTTTAAGAATCACAAAAACTCTCTCACCTCTTTTAAAAGTTTTACTGATCAAGTATGGGAAAACAGTTTCACACTGTGGAGGGCCCATACTTGGTCTGTGTATGAGTGGAATCTGAAATGTATGTAATAACTCATTAGAAAAGTAATAAACAAAATTATCTTAGAGAAAAACTGGAGCATTCTGGTGCAGCTCCAACGTGCTGCTGTGGCCAGCCCACAACCTCCCAAAGCAAGAGTTGTTACTGTTATTCCATTCCTAACCTCCTCCTTCTGAATTTGGTGTCATATGGAAAAGAGATAATTTTCTTTATGGTTTGAATTAGGCAAACCATTTGTAATGCATTGCATCTGGCCCTCTCAATAAAAAAAAAAAGGATTAAAAAATTGTTTAAATTCCATGGTAAATTCAACTCCAAATTCTGTTATTCCAGATGTCTGTCTCCTGAGTGAGATTGTTAACTGAGAAATAATATTAATCCATGAAGAATCACTCCTTAGGTTTATAGAATTGTTTCATGTTTCTTACATCAAGAACATAAATGCAGAGTTCAGTTCACGCTACTAAAAAAAAAAAGAAAAAAATCATAGAGCTTAATAAATAGAATATTACAATACATGTTCATAAGGAAAATACTAAAGTTAACTCATTTATGTGTCTTAACTTCAATCATGGATTCATCGCCTCAGTTCTAAAAGCAATTCTATTCTTCTAGAGCAGTGGTCCTCAATGTTCCTAATTCTGTGACCCTTTAGTACAGTTCCTCAGGTTGTGGTGACCCCCCAACCATAAATGATCTTCATTGTTACTTAATTATTATAATTTTGATACTGTTATGAATTGTAATTTAAAGATTTTTGGAGATAGAGGTTTGTCAAAGGGGTCATGACCCACAGATTGAGAGCTGCTGCTCTAGAGCCTTCTGTGAAATCACACATACTCAAGAGAGTTAAAACTATGTGTAGACATTAGCCATAGGGAGCTAGAGATAGATGGTGTCCACATTTTATTGAGATTAAGATCTAAAAAGAATTGGTTAGGGGCTGGAGACATGGCTCAGTGGTTAAGAACACTGACTGTTCGTCTAGAAGACTGGGGTCCATTTCCAAGCACCTACATGGCAGCTCACAACTGTCTGTAACTCCAGTTCCAGGGGACCTGACTGACACCTTTACACAAGCAAAACACCAATGCACATAAAAATAAATAAATATATTAAAAAGAGAAGAGATGTGGCTATAGGCAACTGAGGTAGAGTGTGAGAAGTGGATGTGGGATATAGAGTACATATGCAGGATATAGAATGGAGAAGATTCTAGAAATACTAAAGATGAGCATCAAGGAAGGAAGGAAAGAAAGGATATAAAATGAGAGTCAAGTTCTGGTAGAAGAAGTGGTTGTAAGAGGCAGGTTATGGAAGGGAGAGGTGGATGGCACAGAGGGTGGAGTGGTGGATGGCACAGAGGGTGGAAAGGTGGATGGCACAGAGGGTGGAAAGGTGGATGGCACAGAGGGTGGAGAGGTGGATGGCACAGAGGGTGGAAAGTTGGATGGCACAGAGGGTGGAGAGGTGGACTGTAAGAAAGGATGTTAACGTAGATCAAGAGGTGGGGTAGGTGTTACAGAGAGAAGACATGGTTTTAGAAGAGAGATATAAAACCAGATCTGGATTTAACCAGGAATAGTCAGACAGGAAGATAGCAGAGTTCAGAAAACACTACCCCAAGGCACTTTGTGAGAGGACCCTAAAAGCAAGAACGACACTCGGACGTGTCTTTTACTTTTTCCTTCTGTGTGATTAAGTCATGGATTGACTCTGATAGCTTGCCTATAAATGGGTAAGATGACCCTCATTTCAGAGGGCACGCGTCCTGTGCTCAGGAAGGACAGCTCCACAGAAAGGCCAGGAAGACTGGACAGAGGACTTGCTTGGAATCTAGCATCAGTCTGCTACCTTCAGATCAAACCCTTTTCTTTATGCCCAGCTGTTCATTTTTCACCCTATTTAAGCATTAAAATAGTTTTCCTGCCACCAATGAAATGGCCCAGCTGCTAAAGGGACAATGCAGGCCTGGCAGCTTGACCTTTGAACCCTGGAAGCCCTGGTTGGAAGGAGAGAATTGACTCCCAGAAGTTGTCCTCTGACCTCTGCTGTGGGATGTTCTGTATGGCAAATGTGTTGCTCTGATTGGTCAATAAATAAAACACTGATTGGCCAGTGGCTAGGCAGGAAGTATAGGCGGGACTAACAGAGAGGAGAAAAGAACAGGAAGGTGGAAGGAGACACTGCCAGCCAGCTGCCACCAGGACAAGCAGCATGTAAAGATGCCGGTAATCCACGAGCCACGTGGCAAGGTATAGATTTATAGAAATGGATTAATTTAAGATATAAGGACAGTTAGCAAGAAGCCTGCCACGGCCATACAGTTTGTAAGCAATATAAGTCTCTGTGTTTACTTGGTTGGGTCTGAGCGTCTGTGGGACTGGCAGGTAAGAGAGATTTGTCCTGACTGTGGGCCAGGCAGGAAAACTCTAGCAACAGACCTCCACAAGCATGATAGGGCAAGCTCGACCCCACACACATATTAATACTAATATGAAAAAGAAATAAACACAGCAATGTGAAGGTATCATCCCTTTCTTCATCACAAGGGGTTCTTGAATCTGCCTGATTATCAAGAAACAACTGGGGAGAATTGGGGGGTGATTCTCTAGTTACTTTTATCATTCAGCAAATAGTAATAAAATATTCTCTTTCTGCTGAATTATTCTAAATTGTGAAAAAATTATAGATCAGTCATTACAGCTACAAAGGGAACTTAGACATTACTACTATGGCAAGAAAATGAATAAGCTGACTTCCATTCTCAATCCCAGGTCTGTACATTTAAAATGTGCGTTGCAAATATTTTTCCCTTCTAGGAACTGAGGTGAATTAGTCAAGACCTTTTAGAGACAGGACTGAGTAGTTACATTTTTTTTGTAAGTTTTAAAGAAATATAACTGTGTTTTGTTTTCAAATCCTTTGACTAAAATGTCCACTGCCTGCATTTATAACAGTAATGAATCCTTGGGATTGGAAAGATGGCTCTGTGGTTAGAAGTGTTTGTCAAGTTTGGTTTCTGGAATTCACACTGAGGGGAGAGAGCCAACTACTGAAGGCTGTATTCTTGTTTCCACATGAGTGCCAGAGCATGAGCATCACCTAATAACAATAATAATAATAATAATAATAATAAAAAATGGTGCAGTAGATCTAACAGGATGAACTTAGAGTCCCAAGAAAGGCAATTGTCCCCTCAAGCTATTTTTTTCTTTTTGGCTGCAGGTGTAACATGTCTGGATTCCTAACACTTGGAAGTCAGGCAGGAGGATTGTGAGTACAAGACTAACCTGATTTACACAGTAAGACACTGTCTCAAAAACAAGCTAAAACAAAATGAAGACCCCACTTTCTTTTGGTTGGAGAGAATTTGGGGCTGAGGGTATAGATTAATGGTAAAGTGCTTGCTTAGTATAAATGAGGCCCCAGGTTCCATTTCTAGCTATTGAAAAAATATAATTGGTTTAAATAATGAAATAAGCAATGATTTTCTTTTATATTTTGCTTCTATGACAAGCCAATATGTGGTAGGTGTATATATCTTGATTTTTAAAAAGCAAGTAGCAGGTAATAATTTTTCTAGTAAATTATATATTACAGTTCCTTGTCATATAATCATTTCTACATAGGAAAGCATAAACAACAGAGGACATTTTTCATTAAAAATGGGAAAATGTCTTCCGAATTCTGTACTCGATAGTACTCAGTGAATTGAAGCAACTATAGGAGAAAATACATAACTGACTAGCATTTTCTTTTTCCACATGACAATTTAGAATAGAGAGCATGGAGAGCCTCTGTCTATGAGGAGGAATCAAGAATGACCTTGTCCCACACCATAGGGTGAAGAAGCATCCTCCAATGTGGTCTTCCTTGAGCTAGTCAGTGTTGCCTTTCTTCACACTTGACATGACCTGATGGTTTTCCAGACTGTCAGGAACAGAATTTCAGATCTGAAGCTGTGTTCTCAGCAGCCAAAACAACTGGACACCTGAATGATACACAGATGCCAGTTCTCTCTTTATGCGACTTAAAACTTAGGGAGAGAGGGTGCTGGAGAAGTTGAGCAGGTAAAGGACCTTGCTGCTCATGCACAACCTGAGTTCAGTTCCCAGAACCCACAGACAAAGCTGTGTGTAATGGGGCACATCACTGCTACCACGAGGAAGGAGGCAGAGACAACACAACCAACCAAGGGCTCACAGGTCAGCTAGGCTGGAATACATAGTATGTAAGAAACAGCAAGAAAGACCCTGCCTTACCCACAATTCATTGCATTTCCCATCAGATCCAATCAGGGGCAAGCATACATCCTGATGTATTTCCTGCCTATGTACCTATGTACCAGCACAAAGGTGAGAATAGACTCCCCCAAAAGTTGACGTTTGTCCTCCTCACTCATGCATGTGTCCATATGCCTGCCCATACATGCATATACACAAAAACAAACAAATAAATAACTACAGGGGAAATGCTCTGGGAAATTCTATTGTTCTTGCCTGGTCACTGAGATGCATATTGAATATGAAGGGTCAGAAATAGCTTAGATCACTTCCTTGAGGAGGGCATGCCATTAGAAAATATTGTACACACACACACACACACACACACACACACACACACATCATCATCATCATCATCATCATCATCATCATCATCACCACTACCACCACCACCGTCCTAGGACAGAGGCCAGTAATAAGTTAACCACCTGAGACAGACCATGTACTTGTAAACTAAATGGGGGTGTGATGGAGACAGAGGCGGGACAGAGTTAGAAGAAAACTTGATGCATTGTTTTGAGCTTTCAAGTGCCACATTAAAGGCTAGTGTGCAAAACTTCTGTTGGGAGAAGATATTTCTTTCCTTAATCATTGTTAGATTCATGGCTGAGACCCTTATAACCAACTGATTAATGAGAGAAAAGCAAACACATTTATTTAGTGTAAATTTTAGATGACATGGGAACCTTTGGAAATAAAGACCCAAAGAAACAGGAAAACCACCCTTGTGCTAGGTCTAGACTATCGCATAGATATGGTTTAATAAAAGGAGCTGTAGTTAATGGTAATAAGCTGGGGGTGGGGTACCTATTGGGACTGTTTCAACAAACTCAATGATTATTTCTGTTTCTATGTTCATTCCTTTCATATCCTCAAGGATGCACCTAAAAACTTTTTGTCTGAGTAAACCAGCATTTTTCAACCTGTGGGTCCTGACCCACTTTGGGGTCAAATGACCCTTTCACAGGAGTCACCTAAGACCGTTAAAAACACAGATATTTACATTATGATTAATCACAATAGTAAAACTGCAGTTTTGAAGTAGCAAAGGAAATAATTTTATGGTGTATGTGTGAGGGGATCACCCCCACATGAGGAACTATATTAAACGGGGTTGCAGCATTAGGAAGGGTGAGAACCACTGCTTTAGAGAAACAGTGAAGAATTCTTCATGACATGCTTCAGAGGACAATACAAGAGAGGTCTTCCTGATCTATGTTCTCAAGTTCCATATTTGGGCACAGTATGCCACATGCCCCCTGTTATTTTGGCCATAGTGCTCTGTACATAGACAATGGCCCCACCTGTTAGGCTCTTTAACGTGTGATTGACAATCAAACCAGACTCCACAAAGAGTGGACTGGGAAGATGGGGAGGGCATGTGACTGTAGTCACAGCACTTTGTGGGGGACAGAAACAGGCAGATTCCTGTGAGTTCAAGACCAGCATGGGTTACATAGTGAAACTCTGTCCTACTAAAATGAAATAAAATAAAAATGGGTAGGCTGCCTATCTGGTCTTTCCCAGTTCCTGTATGGTGTACCACATCCCCATGGATGTCTACTTTCCTGGGAGCGTGTCTACAAAAGCAATCAGGTTGTTGTGGAAACCATTTTTTTTTTTTTTTTTTTTTGGAGCCATGTGATCCAGCAGTCAGAATAGAGGGCAGAACACTCCATTGAAAGACTAGGGGAGATGGTAGAAGACCTTATGGAAGGTGGTTGTGATCACCATTATGCCACACATGCTGCACCTCAGAGGCTTTTTGAATAGGGCACATACTGGAGTCCCAGGGGTAGATTCGGGACAACTACCAGACTCTAACCAACTGAAAGAATGAAGTAATCCCACCAAATATCACTGCTCAGGATTAAAATATTTTTAAATCATTCTTTATTACTTAGGATTAAAATTCCTTATAGAGTCATGGGCGATGCTTTTCACAAGGAAATGTTTTCCTCACTAAAAAGTTTTGGTGCCCTCTGCTTTCACACTTCCCCTAGACCTCAGACTTGGGGCATTGCTGACCAGGGCAGAAAACAAGGGATATTTCAAACTGGATTGAAAATGTTATTTCAAACTCATTTTAACAACCATACCGAACTGTACTGAAAATTGAACAGGTCTCTGAACTAAATTTTCTCTTTAGCTGGGAGGGGCTCTGTAAGACAGCTACATTATTTATGGATGAATGAAGAGATCTGTCAATATGAACAGTGGTGGGAATAAATTTTGGATACAGAGAAATTGAACATTGAAAGCTACTAACTATGTGTGGATGTTCATTCAGATAGCCTTTCCAAAATCATGAATTTTAGACTTTTATTTGGCCTGCCAGCTGAAGATTGGAAATGTTTTGAATTACCATATGTTTTGATTTTTTCCTGCATTCACAAGTAGTTGGAAAGAAAGAGAAGGCACCCAGGGGGCTCACAATAAAGGTGTGTCCTTTAGGAAGGGACAGCATGGCAGAAGACAGGGAAGGAAGGGTTGCCAAAGGTCCTAGAGGCTTGGAAAGCATTTACCTAGGAACCTTCATCTCCTCACTCACACGAGTTGTCCAAGGGAGGGGAGAGCCATTTCTGTCCCTGTGATGCCAGTGAACCTTTCTTAAACACTCATAGCTGTGAAAACTTAGAGAACTCTGATTGGTACTCAAGAGGCTGGAGTTCATGTGTATTAGATCCAGAGTCAGGTGCTTCTGACAGTTCAAACACAACTTTCTCTGGCTCCTCTGGGTCAGAAGTGATTACACCATTGTTTGTGCTAAGACTGTCGGTTCCCTGCCTTGCTTCCTTTTCCCCACGTCTAGAAGGTTCTTCTTGTTAGTATGCTGATCTTTAATTGCCCACAGCTGGAAGTTTCCTTTGGTAATTATGAGAATCCTTTCTGCTTGTATACTGTGATCATCTTCTGTGAAACTTGGAAAAGCCCACATTTAACTCTTCTGTAGGTTTTGAGAAATCTCCATTTTGGAGATAAGGACAAGATCATTTACACTTATGAACACGCGCGCGTACACACACAGACACACACACACACATACACACACACTTTTTCTTTATCTTGAATGATAGGCTTCTAATGTTAAAAGTAGCCAGGATTAAAATATTTTTAAATCATTCTTTATTACATAGGATTAAAATTCCTTATAGAGTCAAACTTGGAAGCTTTGATCTCAGTCTAAAAATGGATTCATTGCTCCATTGCTGCTTTTATGAAAAAGGTTGCCTCGTCCATTTGTTAATTTTTAGAAGCACAACTGATTGATATATTAGTGCTAGAGTTTCCTGTCCTTTTCCATTTGAAAAAAAAGATGGAGTAGGTGTTTTCTTTCTGGATAGATTTATGAAATGATTATAACTTTATCAAATGTTATGTCACTCATTTTGAAATGAACTCTTTAAAATTATTTTCTGAATTTGCCTTTGGCTTTGTTTAATGTGAAGCTTTTAGCTTTAGGGATTGCCACTAAGCTGAAAATGACTCAGTTTACTGGCACTCCCTAAGTACTCAGACTCAGCACACTTCCAGTTGAGAGGCATGATTCTCCCTGATATTGTCAAAGCTCTCAGTGAATGTATATTAATGTTCTCTTTCAAAAACAGAAGTGAAGCTTCCCTCTAGACCAGTGGTTCTCAACTTTCCCAATGCTGCGACTCTTTAATACAGTTCCTCACATTGTGGTGACCCCCAACCATAAAATTATTTCACTGCCACTTCATAACTGTAATTTTGCTGCTGTTATGAATTGCAATGTATGTATCTGATATGTGGAATATCTGATAGGGGACTCCCAAAGGGGTTGCAACCCCCAGGTTGCGAACCTCTGTTCTAGAGCATGAACCCATGGCATGGAGTTAATACAAACATCTTACATATATTAGATCTCAACTTTTCCATCGGAGACTTTGTGTTGGTTTATCTGGGTGACTGAAAGCAATTTTGATATGTAATCATCCAATCGTTTCACATCCACCCAGCATCTCTGGATTTTCATTTGCCTTTTTCTTTGTGTGTTATATTCCCCCAATTCTTGCCCTTTGTTAAAAAAAAAAAAAACACCTTTTCAAGCCCTCTGTGTTGCTTGCTGCCTGGTTCATCACACCTAGTCAGCTTTACTATTTGGCTGCATGGCACCAAGTGTTCCCAACTCAGACAGTTGCCTTCCAAGGATGGCTTACAGCAGCAGTGTAACAGCAGGGAATGGAAAGAGGTTGATGAAAGCCCCTTAGAAAGGGCCAAGAAAGCCCCGTGGCTTGCCTGAGTGAGCGATATCATCTGTGCAGAGTATTCTGCTGTAATAATGGCAGTTAGTATTTATTAAGGAATCACTGAGCGAGTGCTTGTCTGGCTTACCCCGTTTCAGTTTCACCATGACCTTGTAACAATCTAAAAAGGTCTTATTAATAAAACCAAACCCAGAGCCAGGTATTGGGGTGAATTCTGAAAGATCAGAGAAGCAGCACAAGCCACAGCTAACCTCACCTCACCAACTTCTCAGCCGATCCTGTTTCCTCAAACTGGAAACCTCTGAGTCCTCATCTTAATGGATCTCAGGTGAACTGCTGCTAAAAAGCCTGAAAGCTAAAAAGCCTCTAGTTCCTGGTCCTCATGCCTTATATACCTTACTGCTTCCTGCCATCACTTCCTGGGATTAAAGGCATGTGTCTTTCCCAAGCAAGACATGAGATCTCAAGTGCTGGGATTGAAGGTGTATGTCACCATGCCTGGCTGTTTCCAGTGTGGCCTTGAACTCACAGAGATCCGGATGAATCTCTGCCTCCAGAATGCTAGGATTAAAGGTGTGTGCTACCACTGCCTAACCTTTATGTTTAATATAGTGGCTGTTCTGTTCTCTGGTCCCCAGATAAGTTTATTGGGGTGGACAATATTTCAACCACATGACCTTGCACAGTCAATGCCATTATTTATAATTACAGAAACTGCAGTCAAGCTTTGCTCAGGTGCTTGGAGCTAGCAACTCTGAAGTCAGTGTAGATGAATCCAGGTCTTCTGTCCACTCCCTGTGTTTAGCTTCTGTGCTATTTCCTTGGCTCGGAGACTTCCAGATCTTAATGATTGAGGCCACTGTTGGTGCCAGTGCACTGTAGATCTTCATAGCTTCGCTGCCTTCAACAACTGCAGAATAGCGATTATAATTGATTTTACACATAAGGTTACCATATAGAATTATTTCACATGTATTCCTATGGCATATCATTTTATTCGTATTAAATATATGCATTCTGATACTTTCCTCACATAGATTATAAAGTCCCTCAGAATGTGATCTCTATTGCTCTCCTCCATTCATTCTTGAAACATTGATTAAGCTAATATACGAATCCCAAGCTTAGCTATGTATCTGCTACCTACTTTACACCATCTAATTCCCCAAAACAACTGTGCTTAAGGAATTTGTAGAGAGAGCACAAAATGCCTGGGCAAGTGGTTGTCATGAAGAGGAAAAGGAGGAGGGAGAATATCACAGAAGCACTGTAGGCAGAGAGGTAGTAGAGGAAGGGTGACCACAGGTGGCAGCAGACATATGACACATTCTTTCCTTGACCACACTTCACTCAGGATCCTGAACCGTCTTCTAGAAACATCTGAAAATTTCCTTGTGAAATAGTTTTAGCACCATTGCCCTCCATACCTGGTCATCCTCAATACCCGATGGAGTTTCACATCTTCCATCGCCTTCCAGGTAATGCCTGGCCAACTTGCCTTTCTTAAGTAAACATTGTGTTAGACCATTTTGGACAGAATCCTCATTAACACTGCTGTCTTTCCTTAGCATTTCTTGATCGTCTGACCTCTTCCTTGCTCTTTGGTTACGTATTCACTTTTGGCTATGTTGTGTTCAGAGGTGAATACATCTCATCTTCCCTAGAAGTTGTCTTTTATCTCTATACCCACAGCAGTGGTTTTTATTGAAGTCCACATTGCCAGGCTTGAATAAGTGCCACTGATTAACTTTCCACTTTAACATTGGTATGGGCACATACATATGTGGTTATCTATTTTGAGTGATAAAACCACTCCTATTTAGGATTAAATTGATTATTCTTTGAATCTTTCTCTGCCTCTAGTCCAGAAACTTTCATTTTGTGGTTTCTTAATATTCATTTCAGGAATACATGAATAATTCAGATGCACACTAAAAATAACATCAATAAGAATGTGAATCAATCAGACAAACTAAAAATAAGTTCATGCTAATCCAGGAGGAGGAACCTCTAGGAGCAATGAACAACACTTCTTTAGAGCCTGGGTTTGGCAGGAGCCTGAGTCTGGCATCTTCTCCAAGTTCAGTATTCACTTTTCCATGTTCCTCACTGAGAAGGGTTGCAGGCTGCTGAACCCTGAGAACCTGATGGCTTGCACCGCCTACTTCGTCTTGATGGACATCTGACTCCTTCAGAATACCAGGGCTTTGTGTGCATTTCAGTCATTGTGTTTTAAGTCTTGAGAGTTTTTTGTTAATTATTCTTGAGTTTGATGTGTTGTTTCCTTAACCTCCCAGCACAGTGAAGATAGGTTGATGCATAAGACTTGCTTGATTTTCTAAACTCTAAAAAAAATATGAGTTGAGTGCCAAAGTATGTATGTAGTTCAGTTGGTGGAATGCTTGCTTAGACCACATAGACAAAGCATGGTAATAAATGTAATAAAGGTAATAAAAAAAGCCTGCAGTCCCACTATGTGGAAGGTAGAGGCAGAAAGAGCAGAAAGGTAAAGTCAGCTTCAGCCATACAGCAAGTTTGAGGCAGCCTGGTCTACATGAGACCCTGTTCTAAAAACTCCAGAACATATAAACATAAAGTATGCAAAAATATGATTCCCATTAAAAAAGACTTGGAATCAATTGTGGAATTGGGCACACAGGAGAAATCACTAATTAAACATACACAGACATACCTTATTCTATTAAGATTCATTTATTTTCATTTTATGTGTGAGTGTTTTGCCTGTCTGTAGGTATGTTGACCACATACATGCCTGATGCCTGCAGAGACAAGAAGAGGCCATCAGATCCCTTGGAACTGGAGTTACAAATGGTTGTGAGCCACCATGCAGGCGTTCAAAATTGAACCTAGGTCCCCTCTAAGATCAGCTAGTGCACTTAACTTCTGAACCATCTCTAGCTCCAATTCCAGTTTAATATGTCTTTAAAAGTACTTTGTGACATTGAGTTTGCCCAAAGTGTCTTATATAAATCCATGTGTTTGGAAATTTTAGAATTTGTGTGAGTAACATTCTCTATCTCCTGAGCTGGTAGATAGCTGGGCTGGAGCAAATTTCCCTGTTGACATTGGAGCTGGACTTCAGGTTTGGGTATTGCATGTGAGTGCTTTTGCCTCTTACATCCTGTGCCGTACAAAAGAGGAGACTGGCCTTAACTTATGGCTTCAGAGTTGTTTGTGGACAGCAGGAAATATGTACAGTGAGTATTTTAAAATACAGTAGCATTCTTAGCAGGCTCGTCTAAGAGAAGGAAATGCGACAGATGCCATCCATGTTGCCTTGCTGAGTGGATTCGTGGACTTGCACAATGCCTTCCATGTTTCTTCCTTCCATGAGTGGCTTTGTGGACTCGCGCTGTTGTTTGATGCGGCTTCCAGCAGACCTTTCATTAAAGCCATGCCTTGGGCTGACCCACAGTGCTCTGCCCCTGCTCCAACGCCCTTCTCTACGTGGGCAAGTGGCCAGGACCACAGAAGGTCGTTTTGATGAGCCTGGTGTCTTTGGGGAACAAGAATTGCCTTGCCCCTGTCTCCACAGGCGCTGGCAGTCAGGGCAGTACCCTGCCTGCGAGAGCCATTAGTGTGACCAGATGTGCCCTTGCAGAGCCTGGACCTTTCAGAATTACACAGAAATAGCAACCGGCAACAAGGGCTAATTATGTCCCCCAAATGTAAGTGCTTTCAAATGGAAACAACTTAGAAAATGGCTGAACTATGGGAGCTCCGGCTGCAGTTGTCTGCCCATTTCTCATCATTGGCTTTGCTTCACCTGCTTGAGAGCTGCACAGCGAGAGCGGGGTTTATGGCTGCATTTACTCAACCTTTGCTGTACAAAGTTACATGAGGGGCATGTGGTTCGTGCAGAACCAACACTGAAGTAATGGTTGGTTAGTGGAAAAATGAGCCCTGACTAGTAAAGAATTCCTCCTATGTAAATGAATCCTTGTGTTTGGAACATGAGAGTTTCTTTATTTTGCAATGCTAGAGGCATTTTACAAGATTTTACTAATCCACCAAACACACCTTCAGGGTTTATGGGCAGCCAGTGTTTTCCTATTAAGCTTGGCAACATACTGGTGTTACACATATTAGGAGAGTGGCTTTTGCAAAGATGTCACAAACAAACTTGCTCCCTGGTCACCTCACCGGCCGTCTTGATCCACTACCCACAAATCGCTACTCACTGATCTCTGTTGGAACAGTTATTTTCTCAGTGAACTAGCCTGCATTCAATTGCAAGTTGAAGGTTTTTCTTTTTTGTAGATTTTCCGTGAAAAAACAAAACAAAACAAACAAGCAAACAAACAAAAAATCAAATTTAGAGATACTTTAAAAACTGGTAGATGAAGCCTGTCTCTTGGGTTCCCATTTTAGATCTAGTGGCTAATTCTGCATACCTTAGCTTAACCTGGGTTAGGAACACTGGTTCAAATACTTACATAACGAGCCTGTCAAGACTTAGTAAGAAAACTCCAGGCAGGATGGTAGGTGAACTAAATGACTACAAAAGAGATGCTTGATTGTAATCTTGTGCTCCGTCCTCCTGTTGAGGCTTCTTTTTCTGCTGACTGCTAAGAAAATTTCTCCTGGCCCTCTGTTGGATTTGATTCTTTCATTTTCGGATCCTTACATGGAAAGGCCCAACTCTTCTTTAAGAATGAAGTAGACGTTTTCTAAAATAGATTTCGTTTAATCAATAACATGGGTCCCTTACTCTGTGGGAATGTTTGAGATATGATAATGAACAAAGCACGCTTTTCATGGGTTTTCCACTTTCTTTGGGAAATAGACTGCATGGCAACTGCCTGTTCTATTTTCTTTATGCATTGTGATTCACAGAACACTAAGTGCACATATCGCCCTGAGATGGTAAATTAACAGAAACATACACACAACCATGTTAAAGTTTATTAGCATGTTTTGCCAAATTCCTAACGCTTTACCTAATCACTCCATTTAGGCTCTGTCTTGAGACCAGGGCTTCTGGATGCTCTTGTAACCTGCTCTCCCTTCCCTGAGCAATATGTTGTGTCCTTTCTGCCTCTAACGATTTCCTCTTTGAGAGCCTCCAACTCAAATGAATTTCTGAGCAATCACCTGCCTCGCCTCAGGGAGAAGTCTCTCATGTCTGTGGATCTTTCTTTATCCTTTAGTAAACCAAGGTCTTCTCCCACCTGCCAAACTCTCCTCTCTGAAGAGATCTTCCATCAGAGAGAGGGAAGAGAATAGCGCGTGTATTCTTCATCTGTCCAAGAAGTTGTCCCTCCAGTGACTGGCCTCTTTCCTTGATCCCTTTTGTGTATTGTTTTTAAGGAGAAGGTACATGGAATGCATGGTTAAAACACTAATGATCCCATTTCCCAAATATGTTTTTGGTTCAAAGAAATCTGGGAAAAGACAATCCAGATCACTACTTGCTTGTGTTTTACACCAGGCCCCTGAGTCACTTCCAGCAAGTCAAGGAACCCCTAAGATCTCATGTCTGCCACCCCTTTTCAAATTCATGTCCTCTTTAATTATTAATAGTGTACACACATACATGAATAGAAATTTATCCACACAACCTGCTGAGTTCATTTAGTGTTGTACACATGCTGACCTCTTGGGCTTGTCCCTAAAGGAGACATGTTTGCCATCATTTAGCTGTAATTAATTGCCTGCAGCTCTTCATCTCTGAGTGGAGCCTGGTAATTTCCCCCATTCTTTTGTCATGTCAATTGGTGTCATGTTTTAGGTCTTATTTCAGCAAACATATTGTTGAGCTTGCTAACTGAAAGAACTATAGGCAGACTACTGGCTTTAATACCCCAAGTCTGCTTTACAACATTCTGGTCTTAAGAAGTTTCTCTTCCCTGTCTGCATCAGCATCCTACTAGAATTTTAACTTTTTTAAAAAAACCTATAATAAATAACTTTGATAGCCTCACGCAGGAAGTTTTTAGATATATGTTTGACCCCACTCCAAAAACTCTGGAGTAAGAAATCTGTGCTGATTCTGATGAATAAGAGTATCCCAGAAATGCTGGTATGGGTCTCTGGTTATTTGTATGGCTTACGGAATATTTTGGGTAAGTCTAGTATACTATAGCTCTCCTTTGTTCAGGAAGTAGAATGAATTGCTGTAAAAAAGTTCTATTAATTTGCTACCTGCAGGACACTAATTAATATTCTGTGATATTCATCTGAATTTTGTCAGTGGCTTCTACCAAGAATTGCATGCCACGTGATACAATGGATCCTGCTTTGCTTCCAGTCTGCCCTTCCTCTCCTTCCTTCTTCCTTGATTGATTTCTTCCTCCTGTAAAAATTCTTCTCTCATCTTTTACTTTCAAAAGTATTTTATTGAACTGAGAGGCACAGGGAGTAAAAGGCTTTGTTTAAATGTATCACTGTGCTAAACTTCCCTCTACCAGGAAAAAAAATAATTCACTGTTTGTTTTAATATCGGAGGCCATGACTTAAAGCCTGTTCACGTGGCTAATTATTAAAGCATGAAATACACACTTTTAAAAGGCAGGAGGAGAAGCCTGGTTTTTAGTCTACCTTCTGTTTCTATTGGGTTGCATTTCCAACAGATGGCAGGAGCATCTGGGCAGCAGGCCAGCTAGGAGCACTGATGGGCCCTGTTCTTACTTAGCAACAGCTCCTGGTCATTTCCATGAGTCAAGAGTGGGGATGAGAGAGGCATTAAGAGCAAGCTTTCACATAAAACCTGAGCTGTCTACCAGAATTAAACTGAAGTAAAGGAATCACAGGCTTGATAGAGCTTGGAAAGATGGTTGACTTCCTTGTATTATAAAAGTGGTCTGTGTTGCCGAGAATTAATGTGTGTGTTTTAAATGATCAGAGGTTATCTCTTAGTACAGAAGACCGCAGCCAGCATTCATTAAGCATGCCATTCACTGCTGGCAACTGCTTGGCTCACACACTGTTTTTTATTTCTGTTTAACTATTTGCTGATATAAAATACTCTAGAATCAACAAGGACATATATGTGATGGAAAAAAAAAAAACCACGAACGTCTTACAATTAGTATCTCATAAAAGTATGAATGGCAAGATCCGAGAATGCAGTTAACTTTACAGAGCATGTACAATGTATTCATGAATAGACCTGCAAGGAAACCTGGGTAAACACTGACAGAGTCACAAGATGCTGAATAACTTTGCAATGCTGATGATGTTTCTTGGAGGCGGTATGCAACATAATGAAGGAATGTTAGCATTTTGTGAAGTGCGACGGACGGGCGCTGCAGGGTAAGAAGAGGAGACTGCGTTCTCCTTCAAGAGGAAAACATTTGGGGGAAAAAGGGGAAGGTAATAGGAGAGGTGGCACTTTCAGAGAACACGAGAAAGAGTATTGTGTTCAGTTCCAAATGCCCACAAGAATTTCCGTAACGCATCACTGAATTTGAAAGTGAAATTGGACGGCAGAAGCATTAGGAACATCAAGATCATTTCAGTTAAAATTAGGTCCCGGTCGAAAGCAAAAGCTTTCACAGGTGATTTCTTTCCTGCTCCTTCGCTACCTGCCAGCACCTCCACCCTACCCAGCTCCCCTCCACCGGTGGCCTAGGGCTGGTAAGCTATTCGAATGACTAGCCCTTAAACAACTGGAAAAGGTCTCGTCCTTTCATTTTTGTGTGCCCATTGCCAGTCTGGAAGGTTTCAGTAAGGATCGAATGTTCCATGGCTGTACAACTCCATAGGGCGTCTCCAGCTCTCCCTACTGCTGGCTTGCTATCAAGCCCCGCTCTGTGTCTACCGTCTGGTTGTGCACCCTGTTCCTTGTAGGCCCGTTGCCCAGATTCTGACTTCCCATTAGTTGGGCGTTCTGTAATGTGCTTTTCTATCTTTTGTGAGGCCCCACGGGAAGTGGGCGATGTGCCTCTGGAGAGGTTCTTTTAACAAAATGGAAAATTGTGTAATGGTAGATTAAGCGCCTTCCTCATTTCCCTTCCTCTCTGAAGGCTCCTCGGGACAAAGAAAATATGCACACTCTTGGTAGAAGTCTTCTGCAGTTGCTTTGTCAAATCAGGAAGTCAGGTCTTTGTTATGCAGAAAAGGCAAGAAGTGAGTTGCATTGAGTGTAAAATCAGGACCAAGGAATGACTCTTTGCTTTATTTGGGGGGAGTATGACAGCTGGAACTTTCTCATCTACCAAGTTCTCCTTTCCACTGTTGGAAACTTCTAGCAGATGGCATTTGTTGTCCCACTGAATGGAAGAAACATGCAAATATTCAAATATTCTTGGGAGAGGTATTAGATGATCAGCTGTACAATATATCTATACCAGGGAAATGTTAGAAGATCTGTCCCTATACTTCTTTCATGAATCATTTTACCAACTTCTTCTTTTTTTTTTTTTTTTTTTTTCCGAGACAGGGTTTCTCTGTGTAGCTTTGGAGCCTGTCCTGGAACTCACTCTGTAGACCAGGCTGGCCTTGAACTCACAGAGATCCGCCTGCCTTTGCCACCACCTGACGATTTTACCACCTTCTTGATCAAAGAGGGTTAAGACTAGGTTTTCTTCAAAGGAAGATAAATTCTTACAGAGACAAAAGATGAAAGCATTTAACAGCCATGTTGTTTAGCTAAGTGAATACCTGTATTGCCTAATAATGTCTCTTGACAGCTAAGCTAAGTGTCTCCATGGGGAAACAACCAGTGGTCTGTGAGTTGTATGGGTAAGGGCTCTCAGGTATGTTAAAGCTCATCTCTTCTGACTGGAAAGCTGTTCCCTGAATGTTCTGGGTGACTGAATCTTATGCATGCCTTAGTTTCCATTCACAGTCTAGAAACTTCCTAGGCTACAGAAGTAGGAGAAAATTTCTCTAAATAAGTTGAAGTCAATAGTTTCTTTGTCGAATCTTATGGGCTACCTCTGAAATCAGAGGAGCAAACACTCTGCCTACTTGTCACCCTGGAGGAGTCATGGCTGTCCTTGTTACTCACTTTTTTTTTTCATTCATTCAGAAATTTATTTTTTCAAGTTTTGTTTTTTCTGAGTATTTTTTAGAGGTCATTTTCCTCACAGGGAGTCTCATCTATGAGAAACCTCATGTGTGTGTCATCATGGCTCCAGGTAGTGGATGGAATCCTCCCCTTTTTTTTTTTTCTTGAGCGAGTGCTGAGTTCCTGGCTGAGGTGTTCACCAACCTTGTGAAACACGTGGATCTGGTGTCCCTGTGAGAGACGGAGTCTGCTTTGCACGAGAGATACTGCACCATTTTCTCCTCTATGCTCTGTGCCTGGTAAATTGGAAATTTCAATATTGTTTCCCACTGTCTCCTTTCAGCTCCATTCCCATTACTTTTATTAGGCAATTCAGTTAGTGACAAGAATATGTTGTCTGAGATATCTCTTGAGAATATGCCAGACTTCTTATTACAACCCAGTGAAACTGTCAAAATAAAACACCCCAGGATAGAAAAAAAAATCACTTTTGAAACCCAAGACCAGCAGTTCAAGGGAATAAAAAGCATTAAACTCAACAAAATAGCAGTGAAGCAACAAACTGCAAAGATAGAAAGCCCCTGCACTCCCACTTTTGTGTATGTAGTTACAAAATTTATCTTATAATAATAATTTATCAGAGGGGAGAAACCAACTGTGCAGGTTGAAAGCACATCTAAAATTGAAGGTCAAAGGGTCGAGGGAAAGAGAGCTTGGGGGAGCGGGAGATCCCAGCTGGATCAGGAACAGAGGGGGAGAACAAGGAATAAGAGACCATGGTAAATGGAGACCACATGAGAATAGGAAGAAGCAGGGTGCTAGAGAGGTCCACAGAAATCCACAAGGATACCTCCACAATAGACTACTGGCAATGGTCGAGAGACAGCCCAAAATGACCTACTCTGGTGACTGGATGGCCAAACACCCTAATTGTCCTGCTAGAAACCTCATCCAATGACTGAGGGAACCAGATGCAGAGATCCACAGCCAGGCCCCAGGTGGAGCCCCAGGAGTCCAATTGGTGAGAAAGAAGAGGGTTTGTATGAGCGAAAATTGTTGAGACCAAGGTTGGAAAAAGCACAGGGACAAATAGCCAAACGAATGGAAACACATGAACTATGAACCAATGGCTGAGGAGCCCCCAACTGGATCAGGCCCTCTGGATAAGTGAGACAGTTGATTAGCTTGATCTGTTTGGGAGGCATCCAGGCAGTGGGACAGTGCATGCGCTGGCTGTTTGGAACCTGGGGCTTATACAGGGACACTTGGCTCAGCCTGGGAGAAGGGGACTGGACCTGCCTGGACTGAATCTACCAGGTTGAACTCAATCCCCAGGGGAGTCTTTGCCATGGAGGAGATGGGAATGGGGGGTGGGCTGGGAGGAAGGGGGGGGGAAATCCATGGCTGATATGTAAAATTAAATTAAATTATAAAATAAAATAAAAAAAACTATATAGTAAAACCAAAAAAAATTAGAAGCATAGAATTTAAGTATGGAATGCAATTCGGTATCCTTTGGTCTGCTCTTTCTCTGAAGAAGGTGTCTTGGCTTTGGGTTACCTTGAAAGCAGAATCCAAGCCAAGAGCTTTTGTATTATTGCTTCAATAGATGGTTTTAGTGAACCAGCGCTCAGAGTAAGGGGCATAGGGAATGGAGAAGGAGACATGGGGACCAATTGTCAAGCTTTCTGCTACTGAAGGATCCACTCTTAGGACTCTCAATTGAGATACACAAAACCTGGCTCCTGACAGTCACTTTGAGTGAGGCTTAATCAGGAATGTGTTTATTTTCTAGTTTAGTAATTTCCCTCTTCTGTCTTTATTGGCTATGTTGTTTAGCTCCTGCACATATTCTTGCTGGTCTACTTTGGTTTGAACATTGTTTCATATCTAGTCAAAACTTTCGTTATCATGGGAACCCCAAGCTCAGCCTTATATTACCTTTTAGCTGGACAATTAGGGCACTGTGATGATTGCTCACTCTTCTAATCAACTTTCCTACTAACTGGGTCTACCTCACACATCATGATCAGGGTTGTCAGGTATTCATCCTCTTCTTAGAAGTCTCTGTGATCCTTCACCTAGGGTCTGACGTGGATTAGTTGGCACGCTTTAGTCTGCGTGTTCCACCAATAATGTGTTAGACAGAAGAAATACAAAATTCAGTTCTAAGTGGATTAAGCAAAATAGAGACATACTGTATCTCAAGCATGAATACATTTTTACTTAGTCCCCATTGTTGCATCCAGATAGTTGTTTTGAGTGTACATTTTCTTTGTCTTCTTGGATATACCTGAAAGTTGATGAAAAAAAAAAACATCTGCAGAAGTTTTAAGTATTTGGAACTAACATTAGAACACGGTCTACTTCTTCTAATATCTAAGTGAAAAGAAACGTTTGCTAAAATACAACAGAGGACCCTTGCATACCATCAGTCCTGTGTTTCTCCTGTACCAACTCCTAATAAGTAAGATCAGTAAGTTAGGATGCCATGACTGACAGAATAATGAGGACAGGGTTAAACATTGCTGGCTCATACAATAGCTGAGAGGAGAGGTAAAGATGTTCATCTGTTTCAGGCACTCAAGATCTGCTGGATCTAATCAGCTCTCGGATCAGTTCCCTACAACCTAAGACAATGATGTTCATACTCATCTACTTGTCATGGTTTCATCTTGGCATCCCATTCACCCTGTACAATAGCTCTTTCTCATTGCAGTCTCTTACAGTCACGCCTGTCCTCCAAGGCCAGTCTTCAGTGTAACTTTGGTTCATTCATTTAGATTTTGAGAGGGAAGGTCTCACAGTGTAGCCCAGATGAACCTCAAGCTCATGATCCAGCCTTAGCCTCCAAAATATCTCTCATGAATCGGAGTGTCATCACTAAATGGAAAATGATTTCCCCACTATCTTGAACAATAAAATGATATTATTAATCTACTATGTCATATTGTAATCACCTTCAAGTCCAAGCATGAAATATTCTTAGGTTACCCCATCCTGCCTCAAGCAGAAAACAACAGTCTTTATCTTTAATGATCAATATTTTATGAGAAGATAAATCATTTAAAAGTTAGTCAGGTGAGTCTAAAGCTTTCAACTTGGGTACTTTCTTGGAAGTAGGGATTTTCTGTTTTTCTTAGCTTCCTAAGAAAATTTAGAATTTACCAGAGTATATATCAGTATTACAGAGTGAACAGATTATTTCTAAGTGAAAAACGAAGGGGCAGGATAGTGTCATATTTTCTCAGTGGAAAAAGTCCATTCTTTAAAAAAAAAAAAAAGCAAACAAGAAAGAGAAAGTAATTAGCAGACTTTGATGGGTATGACTCAGTAAAGGGATACTGTGCAGACAAGAAGACCCAAGTTCAAATCCCCAGAATCCATGTAAAGCTAGCTAGAGCAGTGCACATCTCTAAGTCCCTGCTGGCTCTACATCTTTCAGGTCACCAATAAGTGCAAAGAAGACATTACTGACTTACAACTTTATTTTTATTTATTTATTTTTTCCCACTAACGAGAGTTTTATTAAGATAAGAGAAAAGGACAGACAAGTGCTCAGGCCTGCAGAAGAGACATGTGTGTGGAGAAGGAGAAGAAGAAGCTGACTTACAACTTTAAAGTCTACACTTCTATTTAGAGGAGAGAATCCTCTAGAATTCTACAATGTCACCTCTAGCTAGTGCCACACTTTAACAGATTCCTTCCCTTTCATTTATTACCACAGCATCCACGGCACATTTGCATTCCTCAAGATAGACATTATGCTGGAGTTGAAACAAAACAAAGTAAAATTAGAAGGTGATCTTGGATCCTGCCCCAGAGGCTCTAAGTGCTGCTTCATTGTAGTGAAGTTTCTGCGTCTCCCTGACATTCAGTAAGGGACTGTAACGTGGGTGCTGACATTTTATTTGTGAAAAAGATAGGTAGTTTTATTATGTAAATTCCACTGCGTAGATAATATTAATTTATATGGGGAAAGTTATATAATTTCCTGCCTCATTTGGCTCATGTGTTAATTCAGGATCCTACTAATAACTGTACTTTCTGATTGAGAGGATGAGATGGAGGTTAAAACTTTTGGTGATGACAGAATTGCCCTGTGTGATAGTCACTAGTCACATGGATCCACAGAAAACTTAAACTGTGACTAATCTGAGCAAATGAACCTATGCTTTTGTGGCATTTTTATTCATTTTAATTATATTTAAATGGCTACTAGATACCATATTGTACATGTATAATAAATGATTAATAACTCCTAAATACCTATGGTTTCGTCTCAGAACAACAGGCCCCCAAAAACGTTTGCAAGAGACTGAAAGAAGACCTGGCTCCTGTGTTTTTTTAAAGGGATGATTGGATTATACCTAAGAAAATTTTAAATGTCCCTTTTTTATCTACGTGTGCATTCAGATGTATGCATACATGAGTCCGTATGGATCTATGTGTTTAGTGAATTCATAATGTACTGACTTGTCTGAGTTAGGGTTTCTGTTGCTGTGGTCAAACACCATGACTACAAACTCCATGGGTAGGAAAGGGTTTATTTCCATTCACATTTTCATATCACAGTCCATCACTGACGGATATCAGGGCAAGAACTCAAGGCAGAGACCTGGGGGCAGGAATTGAAGCACAAACTATGGAGGAATGCAGCTTACTGTATTGTTCCCCATGACTTGCCCAGCCTGACTTTTCATACCAACTAGGACCACTTGCCTAGTGGTAGCACCACCCACCGTGGGTTGGGTCCTCCCACATCAATCATGGATCCAAGCACTTGGGAGGCAGAGGCATTTGAATCTCTGTGAATTTCAAGGCCAGCCTTGCCTATATAAAGAGTTCCAAGAAAGCCATGGAAATGTAGAGAGTCCCTGTCTCAACAAACAAACAAACAAACAAACAAACAAATACTTTTGTTTTAGTTGTTGTTTTAAAGACATTATGTAGCTCTCATTATGTAGCTCTGACTGTCCCGGAACTCTCTCTGTGGAAGAGGCTGATCTTGAACTCAGAGATCCACCTGCCTCTGCCTCCCAAGTGCTGGGATTAAAGGCCTGCACCACTACACCCAGTAATATTATTTCTTTAAAAATTTAAATGACATGTAATAGACAAACAACACATTTTGTCTATAATTCCTCTGTTCATAATCCTCCAATTGTTTTTCTACCAAAATTGAACCAAATTGTCCTATCCAGATCTTTGAAACCTGTGTGCCACAAAACTACCTTTATTTAGCACCTGGCAGTTCTAATCACCATAGCGTTCCAGCCACAGTGAGCTCCTGGTGCATCTAGGATGTTTCCTAGAACTACAAAGGTTTCCACCCAGAGCTTTTATTCTTCCTAGTATGACCTTTCCCACACCTCACATCTGCAAGGCATACTGCCTAGCTTCTTTCAGATCCTTGTTTGATGTTGTCTCAGTCAGTTGCTGTGATAAAATATCATGATCAAAGCAACTTGGGGAGGAAAGGGTTTATTTCATCAGGAGAAGCCAAGGCAGGACCTCAAGGCAGGAATCTGGAAGCAGTAACTAAAGCTGAGACTGTGGAAGAATGCTGCTTACTGGTTTGTTCCTCATAGCTTGCTTAGCCTGCTTCTTATACCATTCAGGACCAATTGCTTAGGGAATGGCACCACCCACAGTGAGCTGGGCCCACCCACATTCAATCATTAGTCAAGAAAGTGCCCTATAGACTTGCCTACAGGCAGTCTTATGGAGGCATTTTCTCAATTGAGGTTCCTCTTCCCATATATCTCCAGTATGTTGTTAAATTGTAAAAATACCAACCAAGACAGATGTAAAGGACTAACTCACTCTGTCTTGATGTTCCATGCTTTAGGTTAGTTTTTGCTTGTTTGTTTGTTTTATTTTTATCATACATTTTGCTGCATTCGTTTGGTTCAGGAATCCTTCCCCACAGTGGAATGTTTTATCTGATTTATTTATTTGTTCATATCCTCATGACAAGTTTTATCTTAACACAATGAAGAACATATAGGGGTCAATATGGACACATAGTTGAAGTAGGACTATTAAGAGAGACTGCAGAAAGACTCTGAAAAATAGCCAACAAATACTTCTTGAGCAACTAGCATATTCTCCTTTCTTTCCTGGGCCCTTGAGGGTAGATCAGGTTGCAAAACAATGGTAGGTTGTCATACAATGTACATTCTAGCAAAATAAATAATAGACATTTTAAAGAAAATTAACCAATAGATATGAAGACATAGAGAACTAGAACAGGGTAAAGGTTGGGGGATGTATGTGCTATGTAAAATACAGCTGAGTGTAGAAAGAAGTTGAATGATGTGAAGGAGTAGGCTGAGGTGGTGTTCTAGGGAGTTGAGAATTGGAATGGATTATAGGATCTAGGCTGGAGACATCCTTGGTATGTTCAAGGGTCCCTGAAGAAGTCACTGTGTCTAGAGATGAGTGGCCCACGGAAGTAGCGTGAGAAGAGGTTAGACAAGTCATGGGGGGTGAGTTTTGCTGGGTGTGTGGAAGGAACATTGAGGCTTTTTACTCTGTGCTAGAGAGGGAGGTTGGGACCCTCAACAGAAATTGCTTTTCTCTGCCCAAGTGTGTGTTCTGTAGTTAGGCAATGTCTTGGCTCTGGCCATCTACTTGGAATTTTTCAGGCAACATACAGGATTCAAGGAAAATCCCAGATTCAAAGAATTTGCTTTTAGTACTTTCTAAACTAAATTTCATATCTGCTAGTACACTCTCCCTAAGCCAATTAAATTTTCTCCTGAGTCAACTGTTAACAACTAAATTAAAATGCTCAAAAAGATTTGGGACATTTTTAATTGTTCAAAGTAAATTAGTTGGAAAAATTGTTTTGGGAGCTGGTTGAAAGGAGAGTGAAATTGTACTAAAAAAAGGGGGGTGGGGTGGGGAGAGATAAAATTGCAAAAGGAGTGAGCTGTATTTTATAAACTTGAACACCCAGAATTACTAAATGTTTTTGGAAAGCCATTTCTGGCATTTTCAGCTATGAAATGGCAGGTAAGTAAATCTGTATCTTTAAATTGAGTTTTAAGGCTGTCTCGGTGAGTACAAGGCCTATTGTGCAGGCATGCCAGCTTTGGTTTGATTCTCAGGACCCTTGTAAAGTGGGGGGGACTGACTCTCAAGGGTTAGCCTCTGATCTCTAATCTCTCTCTCTCTCTCTCTCTCTCTCTCTCGCCTTTCTCTCTCTGTCTCTCTCTCTGTCTCTCTCTCTCTCCCCCCTTCTGTCTCTCTCTGTGTCTCTCTGTCTCTGTCTCTCTCTCTTTCTCTCTCTCCCTCTCTGTCTTTCTCTCTCTGTCTCTCTGTGTCTCTCTCTCTCCCCCCTTCTGTCTCTCTCTCTCTGTCTCTCTCTGTCTCTTTCTGTCTCTCTCTGTCTCTGTCTCTGTCTCTCTCTCTCTCTCTCTCTCACACACACACACACACACACACACACACACACACACACACATACACACACATACACACACAGACAATAAATATAAATGTAGTTTTCACAGACCACCATTTAGATAATAGGTTTGCAGATTGCTTTTGTGGCCTGCTCTTTCCACAGCGCTGTTACTGAATTTGACTTCATGTAACTGCAACATTTCTGAGTCTCTCTATTTTTTTCTGTGTTATCCCTATATAACTGCTTAATTTCCAGAGAGTAAAAGGCCTCAGCGGACGTGAAGACCATCCTGCCTCCTTTATGACGATGAAGTCTATGTTGAATATGTCTCACAAATCTCTATTTTATTGTAGGAAGCTGCTTGTCTGTGGCAGCTGTGTGACAGAAAGGTAGTTTGTAGTTGGGAAGACAGTGGGTCACTTCGGAATAGGAGCCGAAGTCAAAGACGGGATAAGATGGCTTCTGTCCTCCCAACTGAATGTTAGCGTGTAGAAGCAACTTTGTGACTTGAATAATTGTAGTATTCTATACATGTATATCTATTTATGTAAATATACATATATTGCTGATTTGGGGAATTTTTGAGGCTGGGGGGGACAAGCAAATCAAACCCAGGTAGACTCTTAATTTACACTGGCTGCACTCAAGCTCTGTTGACTTTTCAGTGGTGTGAACGTGTTAAAAGTTTGCTGGACACTGCTCTTCAGATTGTGAATTTGCTCTGATCTCATAGATACAGAGCTACTGCAGAGAATAGTGCCATAGGATTTTCTTCTATGTTGTTGTGGCAATTTTACACTCCAGTTCTTAGGTGTATGTCTTTAACCCATTTAAGAGTTGAGGTCAATATCTGTCCATGCGAGGTAAGAATCCAATTTTATGCATATGGATAAGCATTTTCCGCAACATATTTATTGGAAAGACTATGCTCTCTTCATTGTATATCCATAGTTCCTTTGTCAGAAATCGATTGATCATTGTTTGTGTCTATTTCCAGATTCTATTCCTGCTTCATTAGTTAATATGTTTTATGCTGGTTTTGGTCATAACCACTTTACTATTTATTTTGTAATTGGGAATGCAATTTCTTTGTATTTAGTTCGAGATTGTCTTTGGAGAACAGATAAGCCTGTAATTCCAGAACTCAGGAGGCTGAAGCAGGAGAGTAGGTAGTTCAAGGGCCACTTCTACCACACAGAAAGTTCTATACCAGTCTCCATGGTATAATGGGAATATATCTTTAAAAACCAAACAAAATAAAAAACGCTTAGTCTATTTGGATCGTTCATGGTTTCATGTCTGTTTGAAGATTGTTCCAGGTGATCTACTGACAGATGTGTCAGGACTTTCCCAGAAGTGAAATCTGCTGTGGGCTGTTCTGTATGGCAAATGTGTTCCTAATAAAGCACTGATTGGCCGGTGGCTAGGCGGGAAGTGTAGGCGGGACTAACAGAGAGAATAAAAAGAGCAGGAAGGCAGAAGGAGCCTGCCTGCCTGCCTGCCAGCCAGCAACCGCCAGGACAAGCAGCATGTGAAGATGCCGGTAAGCCACGAGCCATGTGGCAAGGTATAGATTTATAGAAATGGATTAATTTAAAATATAAGGACAGTTAGCAAGAAGCCTGCCACGGCCATACAGTTTGTAAGCAATAGAAGTCTCTGTGTTTCCTTGGTTGGGTCTGAGCGGCTGTGGGATTGGCAGGTGAAAGAGATTTATCCTGACCGTGGGCATGGCAGGAAAACTTAAGCTACAGAAATCTATCCTGTCTCTCGCTTCATCTTCTACTCCTCCTTTATCATTGATTTCTCCCAGTTCGAGTCTCACGTGTCCTGATACTATTTTCTTGGGGTGCAAATTTACTGGAAGCCTTTCTGTGTCTGGATGCTGTACCTTGGCACAGATTTTGGGAAATTTCAACCATTATGTCTGTGTATACACTTTCTCAACATTTTAATTTCTCTGCTTCTAGAACTCTTGCTATGAACCAGTTTGTTTCATGGTTGATTACAT
>CABHPP010122100.1:0-25252 GCA_902168425.1 Peromyscus attwateri | reverse complement strand
TATTGTGATGACAATGTTCCCCTCAAAAGCCATGGGCCATCTAACAAAAACCTCAACACCAGGCATAAGAAACCTCCTTTTAAGTTATTGGTCAGGGGAGTCCAAGAGATTCCCAAAATGATATAACCTATTGCTATTTCCCTTGGTTGTCATACAGAGGTGGAAGATAAGCTCCTATTGCTAAAGACACCATGTAATTTGAGCAAGGGGTTAATATATATGATCTTAACTGGGATCTGATCAGAAAACCTCCTTCTTGAGAACCAACTTTCATAGTATCAAGTGCTATGTAAGCTGCCAAAGGAGAGAGATATTCTACCCATCTATGATGTCTATAAACCACAATGAACAGTATGGCAACATATTCTTAAAGATGTAATAGTGGTACTCAGGTCCTTGTGGTGACCAAAGCTGTCTGATTTGATTTAAGGCCCGCTCAACATGAGGAAAAGTATGCCTGGTACTAGAAACCTGGCCAACTACCTATGGTTATGTAGGTAATGGTCCTTGGAGGAGAACCCACTACTGCCAGTTTAACAAAATCAGTATAACTCCTATATGCATTCTAAGTACTTGTCTTAGTTAGGGTTATTATTCCTGTGACCAAAAGAAACTTGGGGAAGAAAGCATTTATTTCACTCATAATTCCATGTAATAGTTCATCATAAAAAACAGTGAGGTCAGGAATTCACACAGGGCAGGAACCTGAAGGCAGGAGCTGATTCAGAAGCCATGGAGGAATGCTGCTTACTGACTTGTTCTTCATGGCTTGCTCAGCCTACATTTTTATAGAACCCAGGGCCACCAGTACATTGATGGCACCACCCACAATGGGCTGGGACCTCTCCTATAGGTCATTAATTAAGAAAATGCCTTACATCTGGATCTTACAGAGGTATTTTCTCAATTGAGGCTCCCTACTCTCTAGTGACTATGGCTTGTGTCAAGTTGACATAAAACTAGCCAGTACAATATTTATCCTTATACCCACAGATAGGTGTAGTTCTCACCCCTATCAAGGAATATTCTTTTTGCATCAGACAGGGACCATTAGCAAGAAGTACAACTGGTAAAATAATAAGATTAACTGACTTTGGAGGTGCAAAGCCTCAAAGAATACATCAGCAGCTCAACTCCTACAACTAAGGCTCAGGAAACATCACGGAGGAGGCAAAAAGAGTATATGAGCCAGAGGACCATAAAGTCTGTTGTGAGACATCATCTACTGGACAGGACAAGGAAGCTATGCCCAGAATACCTCAACATTATGGCTACATAAAAAATATTTGAATACGAGTGACACCAGCAGAATCAGGATCACACCAGCAGGTACGCCATCATGCAAAGGAGAAATGCCATGGGGCCACACTCCTAAACAAAGAGCTTTAAGTGGCTAATGACTGGGGGGAAAGGGAAAATTTATCTTCACCAGGAAGAGGCCACTTAATTATCCAATACCAAGTGGTCAGCCCTGAATTCACATGCCAAAAAGCCACACTAAATGGATTCAGTAGGTTGTGTGTGTGTGTGTGTGTGTGTGTGTGTGTGTGTGTGTGTGTATTATAATCAAAGAGAAAGAGGCTATGAATTTGAATTTGATTGGGAGTAGAGGAATATGGGAAAGATTGTAAGACTCATAAGAGTGATTTGAAGGAAGGAAGGGAAGAAGAGAAATTGTGTAATCATATTTTAATTTAAAAAATATTCTAATAAAGAAAAAGAAAACTTTGAGAGGAAGAGAAGACCCTCATTGAATCAGCATTCTAATAACTAATTGAAGAAACAGAGGAAATTAATACTTGTGGTCTACAAAACAAAGTTACTGTAGATTGTTTTACAATCATGGTTGTTATTCTTCCCAAGTCACCACTGGAAAAGTATAAGTTTCCATCCCACTAGTGAAGGGCTTCATAATGTGATTTGCTTCAGCCAAAAGAATGGAATAGGATACAACACAGGCTTACTCACACCAAAACTGTTAATATGTTTCACTGTTTTAGTGTGGCCTCTTATCTCTCTCCTTTAGCACAAACAATATTTCTGCTAGTGAATGTTTGTTCAGACAAGATCTCAAAATGACAGCTAAGTTGAATGCATCTGGTATGCCTAGATCCAGATGCAGTCATGTAAAGAGGAAATAAAGACTTTTTATATAAGCTATTGAAACACTTTAAATTATTTCAAATAAATCACATAAATACACAATTCTACAAATATTAGATTAGCAGTTTACAATTACATGAAGGCAAAAGTAAGATTTCACTGGATATTTCCTCTTGCAGCCTTCTCCTCATTTTCGTGTATTTTATATACTGTAATGTAGTACAAGGACATATTAGTGTTAATGACCTAATTTTCTTTAACCAAACATTCTTATTGTATCCACAGTACTAGAGGAGATTCAGAAGTATCCAGTTCATGACTTTAACCTGACTATTACTTCAAATACATCTTCTGTACTTTTAATCTGCAAGGACTTGTTATATGGTAAATGAGGAAGGCATGGATAAAAGGCGCATGGAATTCTATTCTGTGCTAAGGCCATAAAATATCCACAGTACTTGTGACTGCATTTGGTAGTGGCCTCATTCAGTAATTATTACCCTTCATATGCTTCACCTTGTTATAAACAATATTTTAGTTGCAATGGAGTTTTTTTTTATTTTTAGCAATAGTTCTCTAAATCTTATTAAGCAAACCTAAAATGAGAATCAGCAATGGATCAACTCTTTCAAATGGTAGAGAAGAAAGTTAGTGTGGTTAATAGGGATTCAGGATTTAAGAGACCTCTTCTGGACGCTCAGAAAATTAGCAAGAGGATTAGGCTGGCCCATGGGTACCTTTACATGCCAGAGCAGACACTAGGGGTCTAAAAACACAGCTGAGACACTTGGATTACTTGTGTGACAAACCCCTGAGGAACTGACAGACAGATGCACACAGTCAAGCTAGCATTGCCTGGATACCACAAATGTGAAACTAATGATGCATCCACTGGTACAGCCGTTAAGATAAAGCCATCTGTTGGTTATTCATCCACTATGTTGTTCCTTACAGATGTGTAGTAAGGAATGATGAAAGAGAGAAAGGAAGAAAAGTGATGAAATTAAAAAAAGAAAAGAACATGAAAAACAATTTACATGGGGGGGGTGCTCCAAAGGCATGCAGACATAGTCTAATGACTAGCGATTCAGAAACTTGAAGCTCCCCTCTCCACCTCCACACTATCTTGTTTTGAATCATCCACATTCTCATGTGTGTAACACTGAAAGTTTAAAATTTGAAAGCACAGACAACAACTGAATCATTTAAGTTATTAGTGTAAAATGTTAACACAGAATGCAAGAGGACTGGCAATAGTTTTTACAAACATACTGAACGAATGTCATTGATACACAGAAGTGATTCCTTTGGCTCTTATCAAATTAAACGATGAAAATCCGAAAGCACAGTGTTGCCCAACAATACTCAAGTTATGCTCAGTGGTTGTGTAGTAGCAAGTCACACAATGGTGACTTCGACACGCATGCCTTGCTTTTCTTAAAAACGAAGTAGGCATTTGTCTACTTCTGAAATAAACCACAGCATTCATTAAGATACGGTTGGTGTCTTCGGTTTTGCCAATAAATCTCCAAATTAAACAAACGGCCAGATAGAATTAAGGCACATAATCACTTCATCTGCTCTCTTACTAACTGAGCACATTTATGTCTACAAAGTAACCATTGTTGGTAGGCAATTGCCCTTGGATGTCAGAATAAACACTCTAGACACACACTTAAAATGAATAAAAGAATTCTTTTTTCAAGAATTATTATAATTTTTGCTAATACAATTCATCTTTAACTCAAATGAAATATAGCATCTCTTAATGATAGCATACTTCAAATTTCTACATTAATGATAACAGCTATTTTATGCTATACCACAAATCACAAAGGACATGAGAATGCACGTCTAAATGTTCAGTCTAGCAGAAAATCATCAGTATCTTGAAGGAACAGACTGTACTCCTAACCAAGTTTTCTTTTTTTTCTTTCTCTCCCTCTTTTTTTTAGTCTTGAGATTGTAATTTAATTCACAACAGTTCTCTCTTCCCTGTCCTCCATCCCAAACCTCCCATATCCTCCTTTCTATTCTTCTTCAAATTCATGGCTTCTTTTTTTCATCAATTGTTAAAATATGACACATACACTAAAACTCATAAATTCAAAGTGATTGTTCATAAATTTACTTCCACCAAGTGAATAAATATGCATAACCAACAATTAAACTAATACTTCTAATATCCCCAAAGTCATTCTCACATGGAGAGGTGTGATACAGCCTGATAAATATATGGACTGTTGAGAAATAATTTACTGAACCCTTGAAAATATTATTTCTAACATTGTTCTCTAAATATACCTTTATACCACCACAGCTTTCATAACTAGTGCTATAAAACAGTTCATGTTCGAAGTAAGAAGTTATAGAAGTGAGACATACACAGAAAAAGAATTTCAACCCCATGACTATATACTCGTTGAACTTTTGTATGAAGACATTTCTGCATACATATTTAAAATTGTCTAAGTGGTAACATTCACCATGCAGAAGGAATGTAGCTTGTTTAGCTGGCAAGGGTCTGACTCCCTGTAACTTTATCAGACTACTTCACCAACCTAAATAGTAATGGGAATGCTGCCCCGTTTGAACACTGGCAACTGGTGATGGTATGAACCTCTTTCCACTGTCTGGGCTCAGTTTTACTTTCCACTGCCTTGATGTTAAATATGAAGTCCTTGCGCTTGCTCATGCCAACAGTAGCCTTTGTCATGTCGTTTCTAAGATCGTTCAGTCCATTGCCCCTGGCTCTTAACTTCTCCTCTTGTTGGTCTCGCCTCTGTTAAAATTCATATTCCAACCTCAGCTGGGTTCCCTTCACCCTCAAACCATTTCCATTTGTTCCTATTCATTTTCAGTACATCTCAGTTCAGTCAACCAAATGCGTATTATACCGTGCTAACATACACAAACTATGCTTGTTTCAACAACAGAGAAGTGCATTTTCAATCTCAAACAAGAGAGAAAAAAAAAGAATTAGGCAATAATGTTATCTGATTTTTGGTTAGAACATAATAAGACATGATGCCAAACGTCTATGGGACAGTTTGTATCCTATGACTGAAACAATAGTTTTTGCTCCCTTCGAAATGATAGACACTTTGATCATGCTGATAACCATTTTATAAGTAAAAGTGGTCTGTACTCACACAAGTCAATTCAGATATTAAAGGATGAAAATGTCCAAATAGCAATCTAAGCCAGTGAGCCAGGCAAAATGATGAGAGTGACTTAAAAGACACATCTTCGATCAGAACATTACTCACAATTCCAGTAACAAATGCCACAAGAAGCATTGTTCCCGTGTCACAGATTGGGCTGAGATAATTTGCTTGACATCAACTATTGAAAAACACAAACAAATCATTGCATCTCTATTAGTGTTTCCTGAAGACCAAATGCAGCAAATATGGGTGATTATTCCTGAGATGACAACACTATCACTTCCCCAAATAACATTCTGTCCTTGGGCTTCCTGCTTACACCCCAGTTTGCAGCTTGGCCACGATGAGCACTGCATCGACACATTTTACTACAAAACCATTTCTCTTTGTGTGTGAATAGAGAATCAAGACAGAGTTGAAAACTACTAAAGTTCAATACAATCCTTACAGAAAAAGTTCTATAAATCTGTTTTTGACCGAGTTTTATCATAAGTACAAAATATATTTCTCAGTACATTCTGACAACCCACTCCTTTGAATAGAGTGGGTATAAAGGATAGCATCTCACTGTACACAAATGTTAACCCTGCCCCCTTCTTCAGCTGCAAACGCCTTTAGTTTAGTGAATTTATTATTTTTTTTACAAAGAAAATCATTAAAGCTTCAGTGATTTTAAATTAATATGTAGCCAAACCTGTAAATATGAGTTGTCATTTCTTTACCTCTACATTTATGGGTGTTGAAAAAGGAATTCACTTGTTTCTATTTAGTTTTCAAACCAATTCTAAATTTGTCTGGGTTGTCAAGATTGAAAGTAGCCTTTCCAAACGTGATGTATTGTTCAATACTTGTATCTAAAACCAGAAAGGGTCTTTCATGGATTTATTGATTTCTAAGAGCAATTATAGTGGTTTCAGACATTAAAATTGCTATTAACTATGACTTTATTTGGGCAGTGGCAGAGTCATGCTCTTAGTTAACAGTCAGACTCATATTGATTGGCATTTTTCAACAATAAATATAAATATACTTGACACAAATGCCAGCTTTTTCTTTCTCACAGTTGTGATCCTAGTAAAAAGATATTCAAACATATTTCATGCCTATGTCTGTACAACATAAGATTAATTGCTACTTTACCTCTGTACATTTAATATTTCATATGTCCTTCTAATGGAACATTTACTACATGAATATTTTGGTTCAGTTTTGTTTGTGTACTTTAAGTTTCTTAAATTTCTTTTATTTTTTGAACTCTCAGCCTGATTTCTTTACTAAGAAATAAGCCAGTTTGGCACCATCCCCTCCCTAGTGAGAGAATAGATAATGAAACACAAAGTTTTTACAAAGGAACGATAGGTGAATTATTAGAATTGTTTCAACCAGCTGATTAGTTAACAATTAAGTTATAGCTAATTGTTATAACTCATAACTACTGAAATTGCTGGACAGAAGAACAAAGCTTAGATTGAAATTCACGCTGTCCATAAATAATCAATTAGATTAGTAAAGAGTAAAATATCTATTTGTATAGACAGAAAAACTGCACTGTTTTCCAGTGCTCTAGATAAGTAAACCCACATATTCTTAATCACTTTGCTTTAAGGAACTGTTTTCTTTTTATCTAAACATATCTATATATACTAATTTATTTTTATTTAACAATTTTTCATGCACTATATTTTGACCACATTATTTCCTTTCCCCAATTCCTCTCAGAAGCTCTAAACCTCCCTACTTCATGGTCTTTCTCCCTCAAAACAAAACAAAATGAAAATCAAACAAAAACCCTAATTTGAAAAAAAATACTCAAATTAGGCAGGCACAATAGTACACACCTTTAATCTGCACTTGGGAGACAGAAGCAAAAGAATCTCTGTGAGTTCAAGGCCAACCTTGTCTACATAGACAGCCCTGCCTCACAAAACCAGAATGAAAGGAAGAAAGAGAGAGGAGGGAGGGAAAAAAGAAAGGAAGGAAGGAAGAAAGGAAGGAAGGAAGGAAGGAAGGAAGGAAGGAAGGAAGGAAGGAAGGAAGGAAGGAAGGAAGGAAGGGTTTCAGTGGGAGAGGGAGAGGTAGAAGAGAAAGGAACAGTGGTAAAATGACTAAAATTATATTATATAAATGTATGAAAGTGACAAGCAACAAAAATAAGATAATAAAATTTAATTATGCATAACAACTGTGAGAATGAGAAGATGCACAACAATTACCTTAATTCATTTCTGCAGCTATAAAAAAAATCTTAATGTGCAAACAACTTCTGTAAGTGGTCATCCTTGAAATTATATGAATACAAGTGAAATTATACAGACTGAGGGGACTATTTATATATTGAGGAATATCTATACATACACACATAATACATATGTCTGTAACAACAATTAAAGGAAAAGAGGCCAGAGGTCCCAAATTTGAGAGAGAGCAAGGGGGTGGGGGGTATGTGGGAAGGGCTGGAGAGAGGAAAGGGAAAGGAGAAGATGATGAATTTACAGTTTAATTTCAAATAATAGAAAAATTTAAACATAATTTATAGAAAGCATATATTCTCAGCCCCAAATGCCAAAATCAAGGTACTGCTGCATTTGATGTCTGATGATCCTGGTTCTTACCCATCCTCTGCATCCACCAAGGCATCAACATTGCTTCAGTCTTTAGAAGGGATGCCACACCTTGTGTCATACAACTGCCCGAAGTGGAAGACTCCTTCCCCCTCCTTCGGTCCTTTACTGTTTATTTGTTGTGTTGCAGTGCTGGGGAAAACCCGTGTTCTCAAGGATTGCAGTCAGCACTTTACCACTGAGGTATTTCCCAGCTCCTTCAAAGGCCCTGTTTAACAACCCTAATGTAATCCAGCGTCAGGCATTAGGCTGTGATATTAGAAGGACAGCCTACGAGCATATCTGACGATAAAATGGCTTTGACAATTGTCAGCATAGGAATTTTGATATACATGCCTAGGCCTTGGCAACAACTGTATCCAAGGATTTCAAAACTGATATCCTTTTCACGTATCACAGCCCCTCCAGTTTCATCCGTTGTCATAAGGGCAGTATTTCCTACCAACACACTGAGTTGTTCCCCTCTGCATTTTTTTCCTAATATGGTCACAGTTTTAGACATTATATTTTGTCGTTCATCAATTTTGTGTTGGTATTTGTTTGTAGGCAAGATAAGTAACCACTTTTCATTTTTTTTCACATAAATACCAGGTTTTCACAACCTGTTAATTGAAGAAACTGTCCTGTGTCATTTGTGGACCTATCCCAATTGTGTACCACAAATGCATGGATTTATTTGTGGGTTCTCTTCTGTTTGATTTGAATAAGCATCAGTTTCTGTGGCAACACTATGCTATCAGATTGCTCTAGATTTGTTCTGTATTTTAAGATTATTAGTATGACACCTTTGGCTTTATTGTATTTTCTTTTCTTTATATGCTCTTGATTATTTGGTATCTTCTGTGGTCATGTGAACTCTATTGACTTTTTCCCTTTTATCTATTTTCAACATCTCACTATATAGCCCAAGCTAACTTCACACTTGCACCCCATCTTTCTTGGGTTTCTGAGCCTTGGGATCACAGATTTCTACCCCTCACATTGTTTGTGATTATTATTTTCATTTTCTGTGCAAAAAAACCATTGAATTTAGATAAGAACTTCACTGAAGCCAGGCGGTGGTGGTGGTGGTGGTGGTGCACGCCTTTAATCCCAGAACTCAGGAGGCAGAGCCAGGCGGATATAAAGCAAGGTCCAGGATAGGCTCCAAAGCCACACAGAGAAACCCTGCCTCAAAAAAACAAAAACAAAAACAAAAACAAAAAACAACAACAACAAAAAGAACTTCATTGAATCTGTAGGTTTCTTTGGGAACTATAAATACATTTGTAACATTTTTTCATGAAAATGAGATACCTTCCCATTTACTTGTATTTCCTCAAATTTTTCATGAATGCTTTATAGTTCTCAGTGTATAGCTATTTCACCTATTTGATTAAATTATTCCTATTGTATTTGGAGGTGATATTATAAATGTCATTGCTTTCTTGAGTCCAGTGTTACATAACTTGGTATTTGTCTATAGCAACATAGAGATTTTATATGTTGAAATTGTATTTGGAAACTCTGGTTTGTTTGTTGTTTTTTTTTTTTTTAAGTTTTAACAATATTTTGTGTAGTCTCTAGAGTCATTTATTGACATATAATACATCAATCTGTAAACAGGGGCAATTTTTCTTCCTTTCCAATATAAATGAGTTTTATTTTTCTTCTTTGATTGATTACTCTGGCTAGGACTTCAATTCTGTCTTTGAACATAAATAGTGACTGTCATTCTCATTCTTAATCATAGAAGGAAACTTTGGACTTTACTGAGTTTGACATTGGCTATGGACTTGCTATCTATGGTCTTTGAATATTGAGAAGTATTCCTTTTATATAACAATTTGTTGAGAGTTTCTGTCATGATAGCATGTTGAATTTTCTCAAGTGCTCTTTTTGTAAATATTTACACAATCGCGTCATCCTTGATGGATACAGAATTAATAAATGTGACTTTCATTTTGAAATACATCCTGCTATCACTTCCATCATTCCTAAAAATAGTGAAAAAAAAGAGTAACATTTGATTCATTTTTATTAAAATATTCTGTTGGATCTCTTCCCCCAATAGTATGAGTATTTGAGTAAAAATAAAGTTTTTATGTAACAGGTGCCAGAAGGGTAAATTACTTCAGTATGAAAAGCACACAATAGAATTCTAAGGTTCGTAATGGTTGTTTTCAAGATGGCATTTTCAAATCAGAATCATCCATTGTTACGCTATGCCTCCTAAGCTTTGATGAGGATCAAGCTACTCCTGTTGTTTCGATACTGTTTCTTTTAAACAAACATCTGAATGTAGTGGTCAAGTGGGAAAAAAAAATCTCAAGACCTCATGCTGAGTGGATGCAAAGAGCTATGTTCCTTTGATTAGTTTCAAATTAGGTATATATTATTTTCTAAATGTCATTGAGTGGATAAAGCCTTCCAAAATATGAAGTAAATGGGATACAGTAATAAAAAGACTCTTCATGTGAAAAATTGCAGAACATTAAGGAGCTACAACACATACTCCAAATTGCTATCATTGAAAGCCCCTTATACTTTCATTTATAACAAGGAAATAGAATGTGTAGTCAGCAGCAAAACATAAAGTCATAAATCCATGTTATTGTTGTCTGTGGAGATTTAAATGCAATGTAGAAGAATGCTTACAATTTTAAAGGGTAGTGCACAATAATCTACATATATGTTTATATAAGCAAGCATTTTAGTAGACATTTAAAAATAATACAGAATTTCTCTCAGGATTTGATTTAAAAATGTATATCAGCCTTTTGAGCTGACTTTTCACACAAGTATTAAAAGCCACAAATACTCAAAGTGGTCCTTATAAATTTTACTTCTGTACTTCTTCTGATAGTCACAAAAATTTATCTGAGCCAAGATCTTCTCATTTTAAGCAAAATAAAGTACTTGTAACACCAGGCATATTAAATAATATAAGTGATTGTTTTTGATAGTATAATAATTTATACTATGAAAAACACTGAATTTAAAATACAGACTTTAGTGATTAATTGACCTTTACATATGAGCTATTAGTTTTTCTTTATATCAGAGAGCATCAAAAATTTTTAAGATGAACACTTTCATTTTAAATTAATCAGACTGATATTGGACAATTACTAACTTTTGTATATGCAGCAAATTTATTATCTATGTTAAGCTGAACAGGATAGTATACCTTTGAAGACAAAGACACTTTATCACAAAACAAATTACTTTTCTATTAGCATCAATCCTCTATGGTAATAAGATTTATATAAAGTTCCTAAAGAATGTGAAGTACTAAATTAAGCACTAATGTGTGATCACATACACTATTAGTCTACTTAGGCTGCTACGATAAGATACTACAGAGTTGGTGGCTTATACAACAGAGATATATTTTCCCATAGTTCTTGATTTTAGAAGCACACGTTTCAGAGCCAAATTCAGTTTTCTGTTGATAACTCTCTTCCAGATTTGTAGACAGCTGGGAATACAGGTGTGCATGCCTGGCTCCTCTAAACTTTTCCAAAATCTTCCCACAAACTAATCCTGAAGGTCTCCCCACATCACATCAGTGCATCAACAACTGCCATAGTTTGGTGCTGATTTCCTATCTAATTTTCTGTCTTCGTAGTAAGTACCTGAAACTACCAACTGATAGTTAAAAACTTGGGGAGGTTCTAAGGTTTCAGTTTCTTACCAATTGGATCTTTGTTTTGAGACTTGTGGGGAGGAAGCATTGTGGGAGCGTGTAGTGAATTGATTTGAATATCAATGAACTCAATAGATTCATAGGCTTGAATACTTGGCCAACAGTTGTTGTAACTGTTTGGGAAGGACTAGGAGGTGTGGCCTTATTGGAGGAGGTATGTCACTGGAGGTGGGCTTTGAGTTTTCAAAATCCAGTGGCATGTCAACTTCACTCTCTGTCTCCTGCTTGCTGTTCAAGGTATGAGCTCTCAGTTGTGACTCCATCCACCTCTCCTCTACTCCACCATCATGGGTGCTGTCTGGAACCAAAAGCCCAAAATAAATTCCCCTTCTATAAAACTGACCATGGCGTTTTATCATAGCAACATAAAAGTAACTAATACAATCTTGTAAATAGGAAAGAAAGAGAATGAGGAAAGGCTTGTTGTCCTTTGCCAGAGAACTTACAGGTAGAAGGTGATAGGAAGCTGAGCACATGGGATTTTTAAGTCAATTGAACTATCTTTGTTAAAGTTATAATAATTGACATGATATTATAGATTTTAAGAAACTATAAACTGAAAAAACATGAATCCTATTGTATTTATGGATTTCAGTTAGTGCTATATCAATGTTAGTCAACTGTAACAGGTAGTATGATAATGAAGATGCTAATAGTAAGGGAAACTGAGAGGAGAGAGCCTATGGGAAGAGAATTCTATGCACTATATATCCAATTCCCCAAAAACATTTACTTAAAATATTATTTTTAAGTTTCTTTACTTTTAAAAGAAATATGTAAAATATTTTCATGCATGTAGAATAGTTAAGTCTACCTACTTAAATGAATTAGTCTACTTAGGATGGTTAGAAAAAATTAAAATCAATGAATTAAAGTTTGTAATGAAGTTGATTTTCTCTTTATCCTAAATTAAATTGAATTTTAGTGAGTCAGCCTTTAAAAGTTACATGAGATTATCCATGGTCTATGGTCATTCCTCTCTTTCATACTTACCGGATCCACTTTCTAACAATATTGAAAAGCCAAGAAATAAATATTAGCTTATTAACATTTTTGGTTTTCTAATGAGCAGGAAATTACTTAATCAATTTATTTTAATTCTTTGCCTGTATGATTTCACTAAACGTCCTTTAAATTGTATGAGAAGGGGGAATAAAATTCAGCTTTAATACAAAAAAAAATGACATTTCCTAGTGATTTTACATTATTTTTATTTCACAACAAGTATATATGTTCACTGATGGTGTCTGACTCTATGTGAATTTAGTTTTCACTGTAACTGAAGGGAAAGGCTATCTTGTGCGATTGGACCTTTGTTTTCCTCTAATGAGGCCACTACTTCCTTTGTTTCCTGTGTGTATAGTAACACATAGCATACCAATGTAATTAACTTGAATCACATGGAAATACAATCTGGGAGGGGGTTTTTGTTGTTGTTTTGTTTGTTGGTTGGTCTTGTTTAGAGATGTGTCAAATAGCAATGTCAAATCAGATAGACTAAATTATTGTGGTCTCTTATGACATCAAACCATTCTTTGTTTTAAATAACAATAATGCTAACTTCTATTCCTCTTATTTGAAAATCCCAATTTTTAATAATGGGCTATTTGTGAAAGAAGGGAAATAACACGAATAGTTGGCTGAGATACATTGTATTTTAATGTTAATGCAAAAATTTACATGATCTTCTGTGGACTGAAGCATAATCTCAATGTTAATTTATAATTATGCCAAGATTAATAGGAGGTAAAACCTCCATATACTGTTATGTCCACCTAGGGAATATGGAAGTCCTGTCTATAATGCACTGCTTAGCGTCTAACTGAAAATCTAATTAAGTAAAACCATAGATGCCAAGCAACCTTTGTGCTTTCAATTGTCTGTGTTATTTGCTGACCTGCAGATAACTTTCAGCTTTCCATTTTCAAATAAATAATAAAGTCCACTAATAACGATGGCTTTTCATTAGGTGAATGCCTTGTGATTGCCAAGTCAACTGTGTGTCTTTCCCCTTAATAGTGATTCAAAATGCCTAGGTAAGTCTAAAGGATCATGAAATATTTATTCAGCTGCATTTGCAAATTTTATACTCACGTGGATAACTGTGAAGTCGACCAAGCTTCCTTTTCAAGTTTTACAGCTTCATATACAATCCTCTTATTTGATTGTATCTCCCTCCTGTCATGGCAGTTTAGCAATTTTCCATTTATTAAAATCTAAACTTAAAAATTTCTCACCCAGTAATGTGATTATGACATTGAAAGTTAAGGTTACTGCAAATAACAGAAATGTCAATAACCTTCTTTATACTTGGGTTTAAGCTCAGCTTCTTTAAGTTGATGGTTTCACATTGTGGCATCCTCAATGGTATCCTTGAGTTGTCTTTTTCAACCCTCTAATGACTTTACAAACATCTTCTGTCCTAGATCTCATTCCTTTGTCACCCAATGAGGGACAACAACTTATTTTCAAAACTAGTTTGCACTAGTTTAAATTGAAAATAAAATTTTGTACATTACCCTTCATACTGCATGTTAAAATTATTTGATGCTATGCTCAAATTTCATTTGAGTACATACTTAAATTTATATCTACCCAACTATATTAGTTAAGTTTATACAAATATATGCTTTTATTTTATTCCAGCTTTAGTACAATATAAATTGCAAGATTATACACATTTAACATGTTTGATGTAACATTTTGTTATAAATCTATACATGGAAATTATTAACACTCTCAAGATAGTTGACTCATCATCCCTTTACATGGTTCCATGTGTGTGTGAGAGAGAGCATCTATAAGAGAGAGAAAAAGTAAGTGGATATATGAGAGAGTATGTGTGTATGAGAGAGAAAATGTGTGAGAGACAGTGTGTATATATATGTATGTGTGTGAGAGAGAACCCCTGTGTTTGTGTATATATAAGGTATAATTTACTAGCAAAATTCACATGCTCCTTAACATTAGTCACTATGCTCTCTATTAAATCTCTAGCAGAAATTCTGCATGGATAACCAAAACTTGGGACCCTTTTATTAATATCACTTCATTTTCATTCCCCTTACCCAGTAGCTATGATTCTACTCTCTACTTTGGTATTCAGTATCTTAAATTTCACATAGAAGTTGAACCATGCAGCATGTGCCTTTCTGAGACTGGCTTATTTTACTTAGCATCATGTTCTCCAGGTTCATAGATGCTGTCACAGACAACACGACTTCTTTAAGACTAAGCTTTAAGACTAGGAATCATTTCAGTGCATGTACTCATCACACCTTCTTTATTCATTTATTTATTGATGGACATAGAAATCAGTTTCCCAACCTGGCTATTTTAAGCAATGCTGCAATGTGCAAGGGAATAAGAAACACGTATTTTTAAATTGTTAATAGCGTATAAAGATAGATAAGCAAAAGAAATCTTCTCTTTCAGAATCTTCCATTGTTCTAGCTCCCAAATTGTCACAACTTGTAATTAATCCTGCTCCTATTTCTGTTGTACATTTTGTGGTGGATATTGTTAATTATTTACTTCACAAAATCTAGAATTACTAGGGAGACTGACCTCTGAAGATGACTCTTGGGGATATTCTTAATTACATTAATTGATATGGGAAAACTCATCTTAATCGTGGGCAGAGTATTCCCTGGGCAGAGAATCCCAGACTACAAAAGCCAGGGAGAATGAGCTAAGCACTCATATGTATGGATTCATCGTTGTCTACTTCTGGCCATAGATTCAGTGTGACCAGCTGCAACTTCCAAGTCCTCACACTGTGACTTCCCTGCCTTGATGAACTGTAACCCGGAAGAGTAAGCTAAAGAAAGTCTTTAGCCCTGAAGTTGCTTTTGTCAGAGTATTCTGTTACAGCAACCGGAAAAGAGACAAAGACACGGGCCTTTGAAGCACATGTCAGTACACTGTTTTCAATTAGGCAAACAAACTAAGGTGTATTTAACCACCACTTGGGATTTAGTTTGTTGATCCCTTTTTGTGTTAATTATCTGACATCTTTCTATCATTCTCTTCAGCGATCTTCTGTGTTTCTAAGATTTACATTTTATGCTCTCTCAACTGTGTCCCTTGATTTCCCGTTATGTAGCTGTTCCTGCCATCTGTTTCCATTCAACTCCTCTACACTCGGCTGGAATGTTTTGATTTTATCCAAGGTAACATTTCATTTTCCAGTGAAACTTACTTTGGCCTGTTGTAAACCACCATAGAGACAAGGCTGCCCGCCAAGACCACCTCAAGTAAAGCATACTGTATCTTGCTGTTTTCTTAATATTAATACAACATGCTTAAGAAAGAAACTCTTAAGTAACAATCTAAAGTCCAAATTGGGTGACAGCTCAGGTTCATATAATTACATGAAAAAATGAGATCTAATATTTTTTTATCTTGATCTCAGCCATTGGTATAAGCATTTTATTCACATACAGGTGAAAACCAGGTCTATGAGGCATATCAATTATAAAGTTCTCCGAAAGAACAACATAGTAAGAGATGCAGTTGCTTTACTATGCCTCAGTCCTGAATGTTGCAGAAATTGCCCCCATTTCCATTTTATAGGTAATACAAAGTCCAGTGTTCACTCACCTAATTATTCATGGAGGAATCTGATTATGTTCAACAGGCTGTGTAGTATTTCTGATCCACAGAGAAAAAGAAAGACCAGACTTTTGTGGATAACTGGTGGTATATCCCACATGCATATACATATACAAGCATATATACATATGCATGCACATATTATATATATATGTGTGTGCATGTAAACAAGTGTCTTATACACATGTATAATCTCTCTCTCTCTCTCTCTCTCTCTCTCTCTCTCTCTCTCTCTCTGTGTGTGTGTGTGTGTGTGTGTGTGTGTGTGTGTGTGTGTGTGTGGTTTATGAAGTGCTCAGAACACATGGGAGTCTGATCAGTCAAGGACAATTGTCCTAGTTTCATATCTGTTGCTGTGATAAACAGTATGACCAAAACAACTTGGGGAGGAAAGGATTTATTTCATCTTACAGTTTGTGATTCATCATAAAGAGAAGTCAGATCAGGAAATCTAGGCAGGAACTTGGAGGCAGGAACTCAATCAGAGGCCATGGGAAAATGCTACATACTGGCTTGTTCCCCATGGCCTGTTAAGCCTGCTTTCCTATACCACCTGGTACTGCCTGCCCAGAGGTGGCATTGCCAACAGAAAATGACCCACAGATTTGCCAACAGGCCAGTCCATGGAGGCATTTTCTCAAATGAGGGTTCTTCTTTCAAGATAACTCTAGCTTGTATCAAGTTGACAAAAATACTAACCAGTATAGAAATCTAGACTAGCAAGCAATAGATAAGGAAGGCCAGAAGTATTTCAAGTGTGTGAGTCTTCACCAAACGTAAGTGGCCCCAGGTTCCAGGCTGTTGTGTTGATAACACAAACCAGATTGTGTCTAAGCAAGCGTGAGTGAAACATGGATAGGGAAATAAAGAGACACTATCTACAATAAATTAGCAGTGTTAAATTATGGTGGGCATCAGCAAAGAACTCCAAATAAAGTTAACTTGCTCATTTTATCTTGATCTATCTTTAGGGCCAATGTCTAGAAATGAACTTTGGAGGGGATAAATTTTAATTTTTCTCCCACATGCCTATACTGAAAGATCACTTGGCCATATCATCTTGATTTTCTAAATAGCTTTATTATAAATGAGAGCGTAAACTTTCCAAAGACATAGACTTATCAGGCTTAAGTGCTTCTTTGGAAAGAGGTAGTAAATGAAAAGCCAATCTGTCACAGGGCTAAAAATGCCATGCTGTCTTTATAGGTAGCCAAGTCTTGATGAGGAGATCTAAGCCACACTCAAGTCAGTACTGCAGGGCTGGCAACAAAGGGCTTAAGAAGAAATGTAAATTATTGTTTAAATTTGCTGATGCGAAAGCAAGACACAGGTAATAGTTCTGATAGAAGCTGGCAATGGGAATTCTCTTCACTCAAAGAAAAATGTCTTCTTTGAGTGAAGAGAGTGCACATACCACTGAGTTATTTATTGTCCAGGTACTATGGGTATGTAGTGCCAAAAGGAACTTGGCCCAGTAGAGTTTGGTTTCATCTTCAAGCTGTAGATTGTGGGTAACTGGGAGTCACTGACATCCTAAAGACTACAACACTGAGAAAGTATCCTTATAAATTAAGTCTGTGCAATAGGTATTGAGCTCTACAGGCATAAAACTGGACACAAGTACTACTCTAGAGGTTGGGAATTTACTTCTATCTTAAACGTGACCTCAGCTGGAAGTGTGTTATGACAATTTCAGGTGTCTGTCTTATGAATTTGTAAGTCTCTTTAAACAGCCCCGCATGTCACAAAGTTGGTTTTGTAAATAAGAAGTCTATGTTTAACTAAACTTACTTTAGGGAGACAGGTTCTTCAAGGATACTAAAGAAGCTTAGCTCCTTCCCCTTCATTGACAAGGTCTCTACATGAGCATCAGCAAAGGAAGACACTAGACATGGCTCTAGATTTTACCTCCACAACATAAAAATGCAACTTGGATTTCAAACCTGTGGCCACCTTACTTTAATTTGCAAAGACAATTAATATTTGTATATTGATTTCCACAGGACATTTACAAGAAGACATTCTCAAAATTTTATAAGCATGTGTGGCTGTCATTTGGTTGTTTATCTGCTTCCATTATTATGATATCCTTAGTTACATCATATGTTCCAAATTCTCCAAATCTATAAGCTTTGCTGTAAAATGGAGAAATCTTGACCAGGGAGTAGCTTCCAAATAGGAAGCTCATTTAGTCCTCTGTTGCCATCACTGAGCAAGTATATATATTTGTCAAGTTGATTTAGTTTTACATAAAGATGTTTATTCCAGATCAAGCTTCAGTAGTCATAAGGTTTTGATTTGCATTACCCTTACTCTGTTACTGTGTTTACCACCTTGTTTAGACCCTAGTGAGGAACTATGCAGGCACAATGTATTTGGTGCTATCAGCAACAATAGCAAATCCTTGTATTCAGCCTTACATCTTAAAGCATACCTTCTACAAGTAGTAACTTAATCAAAATAGCTATGGATATTCTCCCATAAAATATGTGACTGATACTGACCAGTAACACCACCAATTGTGAAGTTGTTATTGTTTGTATAGAAGTTGATAATTGAACCCTTAAAACTCAAAATTAAGTGTTGGAAAAATCAAGAATTACAACACAGATACAACTAAGACAGTGTAGACACATTTTAAAAAAGATTTCCATCAACACAATAATATGTCTGAGATTTGATTCTGAAGAGGAATTGATGTCCTTTGAATACAAAGGCCAGCATTACAAATATCCTTCAAATCTCTTTTAAAATGAGCCTCCTGTTTCCTTACAAATAAGCACATGAAACAGTTTCTCAAAGGAAGAAGAAATCCATTTTGTAGTTTTTACATTAACCATGGGATGCCTTCCTTTTTTTAAGTGCCCATCAAGTTGTATAGACTTCCTGTGAAGAAATATTTAGCCAATTTAAAATTTCTAAGGAGGAAAAGCTCTTGAAGTTATCAGAAAGCCTTCATGATCTGGATCTGCATTATCACCTAAAATGTTTACTTAAAAATCAGAGACTCTCAGTTCTTCATTTAATATTTTGTTTGATATTATTGCTTTTTATCACAACATTATCACCTATTATCAATAATAATAACAACAGTAATAGTAATGTTATCAAATTCCCCATTTATTTTTTATTTTTGTTCAAGTTTTCATTTTCAACTTCACTTATCAGAGAAAATTTATTAGATACAATGGCTCAATTATTTATATAGATAGTTTGGTTGTCAAAACAAATTGATTTACTGATAAGCATTACTTTAAAAGCCATATAATAATGTCTATAAAGATTGTGGTTCAATATACAAATTTTACATGTTAATGCATACAAACAGCTTTAAAATATTATCTGATAAGTAGGAAAGTAGATTATAAGCATTTGACATATGAACATGATTCCAAATTTTAAGGTTGTGTATTTTAATTAATTAATTTTAAGGTTAGTATATTTGTTTAGATTATTGATGAATATATAATATGCAAAGTGCCTTCCTGTTGGAAATAGTGGAAACAATAGGTCCCTAAGCATCACTTTTACATAAGGCCTGAGATGGTGCCAACCAAGTTTCCAAAGAAGGGCAGCAATTCACAGTCTTACCCAGCTATCACGCCTATAAAACGCAACAGCTAGCAAGACACAACAGCCCTATGTGTGCCGTAGAGACATGCAAACCTTGGTGGCAACCCAAAATTCTCTTCTGGGCCCAATAGGAACAATTCCACAAGAGAGAAATCATGCCTGGTGCTAGAAACCTAGCCTGCTGCCCAAGACTAGTGATGTCATGGATCTTGGAAGAGAACCTACAAGCACCACTTTACCAAATTAGCACGATTCTTAACTACACTCTCAATAACTGTCCTTCCATCCACAGATAAGCAGAGTCCTTGGCCCTCATCAAGGAAACTTCATTTTGCAACAGAAAGAGACAATGACAGAAAACCACAACCAATAAAATGCAGCATTGTCAAGTCCAGTCCCAACGGATATAGATATATACACAATACAACTCTTAAACCTAAGGCTTAGGGAACATTGCAGAGAAAGAAGCAGAAAGATTCTAAGAGCCAGACATAGAGGGAGTTTTCTGTGAAACTGTGTCTCCTAGAAATGCCAGAAGCTACACCCATAAAGTCTCACCAGCATACTGCTTAAACATGAATTGAACAAGGACCGTCAGCAATAGACATGCTAAAGTAGAGAGTTGAAAACCTACAAGGCCTCAACCTTACAGAAGAACTGTAGGCTACTAGGGAATGCTGAGAGTGGAAGAAATGGGCTTCTTTGAGAATATACTGATTGGCTATCGAATATCAAAGGCTCAGCCCTGAAAATGTGTGTGCAAGTAACATTATACAGACTGAGCAGGTTCTATTAGGAATATGTATGTAGGTATGTAAACATATATGCATGCACTAACAATTAATATAAAAAAAGAGACCATGAATTTGAAGGAGAGCAAGGAGTAGCATATGGAGAGGGTAGAGAAAGGAAATGGAGAGAAGAAACATTGTAATTATGTTGTATTATCAAAAATAAATAAATACTATTTTTAAAACTATGTTTTTTCAGAAGTTGGTGGTAAGATTGTTGATAAGATGCTGCTCCAACCATGCCCTTCCCTGGCTCAACATTATTTAATAGTTGCTGTCTTTCCCTGGGTAAACGTCCATTCTTTAAAAGCCTTTCCAGTCATACCTTTACCACACATTCTCTCATACTCTATTAAACCTCAGAGACTGTCAGTTTCCCATCTACACGGGTCTTCTTGCATCATGAGTCTTTGCATGGGGTGCATAGAACAGAAATAGAACTGCAACACCTCACCTCTTCCAACAATCACTCATCAATCTGATAAGTCCTTTATTCAGTAATCTTTCTCTTTCTCTGATATCAAAATTCCAGGGATTATATTCTCCCTGTGTTCTCCATAAAATCTTTCACACACATCTTACAGCCTTAAACTGTAACTGATTAATATTGAGCAAATATATGCTGGCTGTGAATGTCACCTTTACAGTAATCTTGCCTGTGTTACATATAGCATTTAGTTCATCTAGTAATTGTTCAACCATTGATATATGTACATATATAATATTTACATAGGAATATATATCATATATATACTAATCTACTCACGTGTGTGTGTGTGTGTGTGTGTGATGTATGATGAACAGGTGTGGTAATATTAACAATGGAAGATGATTTCAGGGGTAGCCATGCAATTTCCCCTTAAGGATTAAATGAGTTTAAAGCATTACTGAACATATTGAGGGACATATACAGTAGAGATCTGGAAAAACAGAGTTAAGTTTTTGATTGTAGAGGTAGATTTAGCCATGTAAGTGTGGGTGAACACAGAAGTGACAAAAGCAAGTGAAGTTATTACTATATTGGAAAAACAATAACAAAAAGGTGTATGTACGATGATGACAATACTTACTACATAATGGCTAATTTCAGTCTTCATGTAAATCAAGATGGCATTTCACTTTCTGTTATTAATATAGTGGAGTGAGAGGGGGATTTTGTTTGACTGTTTACTTATGAGACTTATAAAGCTGCTGCTGCAGGAAGATATTGTTAATTATTCTGAGGAAATGTAAACATTTATTCTAAAGTACAAACATATACATAGAAGTCATCCTAATCAACACAATTTATTTTCCATATAGTTAACATTATATTGTTCACATGTTAAAAGAAGAGTTTTAAGATCCTATGTAAAATTGGGCAAATTTCTTGTAAAGAAGTCTTGCTAATGCTGGTGTAAAGTCCGTCACAAAGCAATGTAGGAGCTATGGGAAGTGACGGAAGAATTTGTAATAACAGTAATAAAATCATTTTATCTGGTATAATACAATGGCAAGATTTTTAGAAGACTATTGTCCTCTCAAATTGATTGTCACACTGTGTATTCAGAAAATGGACAAAAACTGGGTGAAGGTGTTTATATATCTTTAAACAATTCCACTTTTCCAAATGGATTCATATTGATTTTTTTTATGAATGCCTCCTTACAAAAATAATGTGTTTCTGTCTGCTATAACTACCAGGTACTTCCTCCTGTTATTTGTAACATAGCAATTTCGAATGAAGGAAATAAACATTCCAGAAGAAAGTAGAAAACGAATTTTTTTAAGTACCCCAAACCAATAAAGGAAGAAAATGTCCTGAAACTTAGATATATTAGTAGATTTTTTCCTCTGTCTGAATAAAAGTTTCATATTAAAACATTTTTAACAATTGGCATTTAAGACATGGTTTTTAATAAGTAATATTTTAAGAGAATGCAATTTGTTGTGTTTAGCAGACCGCAGATTCGTCGAGGGAGTGCACATTAGTTGTATGTGTGCTATTCTTGCTATGACAGTTTATCTCAGGGATTAATGTTACTGGGGGCCTAAAGAAATTTACCACTGTTCACTATGTAATGTACGTTTGAAGTGCTAACAAGGCTCTGGAACATAATTCTAATTCGAAATCCTCATATTATGGATTAAAAACCTGCAGTAACCAGGATTTACCTCGAGGTTGATATGTCACTGAATGTTGACCACGTTCAGAAGGGTAACCACACGAAAATAAAGAGCCAATCACCGTCCTCAACTTGCATCCTTTCACTGCCTCCATTAAAACGCTTGTTCATCCATTATTTGGGTACTTTTACTTTTAGGCACTATTATTAGTCAAGAGTGCAGTGAAGAACAGCGTAGTCAGTGCTTCTATTAAGTTTACCTCATATTCAGAGAAAATGAAAAGCAAACAAATAATATTGAACTTGGAAATTGACACTAAACCAAGTACCCCACAGAGAACTGAGATAGAGTACTATAAAAAGAAATCCTGTCATCTGTGACAACGTGCATGAAGTCGGATGACATTAGGTAAGACAAAGTACAAAGAGGAAGGTGCATAATCTCACTGGCATACAGAGTCTTACCATGTCAAAAGCCTAGACACAGAATATTGAATGTTAGTTCTCAGGAGCCACCAATAGTGTGAAAGGATAGAAAATGTTGGTGGAATGGCTGGAAGTTTCAAACAGACAGTATGGATGCATTTAGAAGAACCATTATACAGTATAGTGATTATAGTTAATAATAACACATTGCATTAAAAACTTTCTGGGATTCTTGAAAACTGCTAAGAGTAGATTAGTGTCCTCACCATAAAACATTTTAAGTGTTAAGATACATATGTTCTTTAGACCTATTTAGCCATTCTAACTGGCATTCTGTTTTAAAATGTTGTGTACAACAAATATGTCCAAGTTTTTTTTTTCAATTAAGATGAAAAAAATCTGTTCTGTATTTGAAAATTGCTAAGGAACAGACCTCAAAAATTCTTCCCAACACCAAAAAGTATGCAAGATGATCAACATGCTACTGCATTTGACTTAACCATTTCACAGTGCATAACTATATCAAAAACAAGCTATCATACGTCACAAATGCATACAGATTTTATTAGCGAAATATATCTTAAACTTTTAAAGCAGTTACTCAGTAACTACTTTAAGTTGGGTCTTAGAGAAACTCCTGATAGAAGTAGGCAGTCACAGAAGATCAGAAATGCCAGCTCATGGGAATATGGAAAGTGGAGAGGATAGACTCACTTTCTTTGCACAGAGTCGGGGGGGAGGGGGGGGGACAGGTCACTGGAGTATGGCAACCAAAAGAGAGATATATCATAGGAAATGAAGCCACAGATGCTGGCAGTCAGTTTAAGGAAATTATTTATATTTTATTTTAAATATGGGAATCCACTGAAGAATATTGACCTGGGGCATGGGTATTAGGGAATCAAAGAGAGCATCTAATTTGAGAACTTGAAGATCATTCAGTTCCTTTGGAAAGTAAAATGGAAAGGCAGATGACCACAGGAGAGGCAGGGAGACAGACTAATTCAGGGGTGCTTTGTACAATCATGGTAAAAATATAGGTATGAGCTGCATGGGGTGATAAGAATGGCAGCAGAGAGTAGTTTCTGGGGACTACGGGTTGGTAGTATAGATAAATGGAATTGGATTTGCACTGTGCAACATCAGGGGGAGTGGGAGACAAAGAGATTTCTATTCAACTTGTTAAGTGTGGATGGATGATGGTGGCGGTATTCACAATGAAAGGAAGATCTTATGTGCCACTCTCCAGGTAGAATAAGAAAATCATCATTATAAGTCTGCGTTTGGAATCAGCAAACCAAGGGAACTTTGGGGCCTCTGTCAATCCAAACTGATGGATTGACTAGTTGAAAAAAAACACAAGGGTCTTCTCGCAGTCACTACATAATGATTCCTACGAAATGCTCTGAGTTTCATAATTCTGGCCTTGTGGATGTGTTTCTCAAACTTTTAACCTTGGGGAAACCATTAATAATAATTCAGATCTCAGAAACAGCCTACATAACTACTATTATTTCAAAAATTTATATATTAATCATTATATGTGATATGTAATAAGGATAACAATCCAATATTACCACATACATTTGTTTTAGCTGACCTGCTCCTTTTCTTTCCTTTATTCCACAGACATTAGCTCTAAACTGAGTCAATATTTGGACTAAGAAAACTTTAGCTTTTACTTTATTGAGTTTATAATGGCATTTTTACTTTAATGGAACTAAGAATCTTATTAAATATTTTTACTATACAAATCCATAGTGAACAACATAGTATATACAATGCAAGAGTCATTTTTCTTCCAATTTCAGTAGCTTTAAAGTTAACCTCTACAATTAAGAAAGAGTTTGTTTCGTTGTTTTTGAAATTAATCTCATTATTTGAATACACTTTAAAAACACATAAGAAAATACTACATACATTCTTAAATCAAAGGGGATACTCTTTCTATAGGGAGTAGATATAATTTTTAAAAGGGCAATGCATGAATTGTAAATAATTTGATTTATGGAGAAATCTTACTAAACACATTGAAAAATAATACTAAATCCTAGATTCCAAGAAACATGAACAAACCTGTAGGCTAATGTGTCCTTTTTAAGACTTGGAAAACTGATTTTTTTTTTTTTACTGAATGGTATACAATATATTTAAAATAAAAATA
>CABHPP010122097.1:6166-18921 GCA_902168425.1 Peromyscus attwateri | reverse complement strand
GTTTTTTTGAGGGGTGGTTTTTTTTTTTTTTCCCGAGACAGGGTTTTTCTGTGTAGCTTTGGAGCCTATCCTAGAACTTGCTCTGTAGACCAGGCTGACCTCGAACTCACAGAGATCTGCCTGGCTCTGCCTCCCGAGTGCTGGAATCTAAGGCGTGTGCCACCACTGCCCAGCGAATGCTTTCTTCTATAAGCGTTGCCTTGGTTGTGGTGTCTCTTCACAACAACAGAGCAGACTAAGACGGGCCACTCCCTGATGACTAGACATCCAAATATATAAGCCTGTGGGGGCCACTCTTCCTCAAACCACCACAGCCGGCATGCTTGTCTTCCCGCAGTTGCTCTACCCACAGAGCGGCACCCTCAGCCTAGTTAACCTTTTTTTCTCCATTTGAGAAAGGATCACTTGTAACTCAGAGTATCCTTGAGCTCATTATGTAGCCAAGGATGACCTTTGAACTCCTGATCCTCTTGTTCTCCCCCCCACCCCTCCACCTCCCACCCCGTACTGGAATTATTAATGTGTGCCACCAAATCTGGCTTAACACTTTTTCAAAAACTTAAGATCACATTTATTTAGAAGCGGACACACGCCACTGTGCTGTAGAGGACAGAGAACACCATGTGGGTCTACCATGTGGGTCCTGGGGATCGAACTCAGGTCTTCAAGCTCGGGGGCAAAGTCATTGGCCACTGAACCATTTTGCTGGCCTTAACATTTTAAAAAAGAACCATGTAGCTTGAGCATGGTGGCGTACACCTTAAATCCCAGCACTGGAGGGGGACGGAGGCAGAGGCAGTTGGATCTCTGTGAGTTCGAGGCTAGCCTGGTCTACAGAGTGAGTTCTAGGACAGCTGGGGCTACACAGAGAAACCCTGTCTCAAAAAAGCCAAAAACCAAAAGCAAAATATATATAGCTGGATATAGTGGTGCACACCTGTAGTCTAGGAGCTTGAGAGACTGAGGCAGGAGGATCACTGATTAAGGCCAACCTGGGCTATACAGTGAATCTAGGCTTTAAAAAAAAAAAAAAAAAAGGTTGAGATAAGTTGATAAAAACTCTAGTTGTGGTTTCATGATTCTATGGAACATGATGAACCTCCGATTCTCCATCAGGAAAGTGGGCGGAATTCTCCTTAAAGTAACTTTTCCTTAGTGCCTGCCTTTTGAAAGTTTGTAATCCTTCCCGGACCCACCTGTCTGAAACCCCCTTGATCTGTTTTCTAGCCAGGGGGGGGTCAGGCTGAAGATAAAGTCAGAAGTAAACAGGACAGCGGACCCCTGCAGAGCCAGTCTTGAGCCGTGCACCCCTACGTAGTAAACACAAGTCAGTTTCACCTCCGGGAGGTAGTTTCCTCTCCGTACCACCCAAGACTGGGCTTTTCTAAAGAGGCGCCTGCAAACATCCAAAGAGTAAACCACAACAGAGGCCCCAGAGGAAAGGCAGTCAGAGCTGAGTAACAAGATGAGATGGGAAACTGGGGAAAATAAATAATAGTTACTACTGCGTTCTGCAAACCTGCCTTTCCTTTCCCAGCTACCAGACCCTCAACTAAAGAGATCATGGTCAAGAATCAGGATCAGGCTCTGCCACGCACAGGAGGCTCAGCAACCCCCAACAACATATAACCTAAAAATTACCATCATGACTATTTTTCCTTTACACACACACACGCACGCACGCACGCACGCACGCACACACACACACACACAGCCTAATGCTTTGCAGACCAGCCTGGATTCAAACTCAGAGAGCCACCTGCCTCTCCCTCATATATATGCCTACCTATGGATTAGAACTCATGACCCTCCTGTCTAAGCCTCCCCGAGCCTGAAATTAAGAGACTTGACCCACCAGGTTTCCACTTCTGATGTGGTATTATACAGAGCCTGTTCTGGGCCCCCTCATCAGAAGCCTTGCTCTCCCATACAGCAACCAGTGTCTCTTCTGCCTGGTTGAAATATTGGTGGCATTATTCTGTGTGGAAAGCCAGTGGTTCACATCCCCTCACTGCAGGCCCTGTACCTCAGTGTGCACCTACATTAGGCGGGTCTCACCCAGCTCCCCTGGTTCCCTCGCTTTGAGATGGTCCCTCACTGTGTAGCCAGGCTGGCTTTGAACCCACGGCAACACTCCTGCCTTTGCTTGGATTACAGCACCTCCTTGCTCATCTATCTTGACTACACCATATGCAGGTTCAAAGGACTCAAGATTAGTCTGGGTTTGTGTCCCAGCTAGCCACGTGGCTTTGACTCCAGCCTCTCTGGAGCCTCTCTCTGCTCATCCGCAAGATGGGACCACGACAGTGTTTTTGGCTTTCTGTACCAGTCTTTGCTGTAGCCCAGGCATCAAACCCAAGAGCCTTGTGAGAGCTCGGCTTGTGACCATGTCACCCTGCCTAGCTACGGTGACAGTTCCAAATGTGTTTCAGTACTTTTATTTATTTCTGTGTAGCTGCACAGGCATGCATGCTGGAGGTCAGAGGAAAACCTGAAAGTGGGTTTTGAGGATTGAACTCAGGTCCTCAAGCTTGTTGGCCAGCACCTTTACCTGCTACCTGGCCCTACAATGTTTTTTTGTTGTTGTTTGTCAAGCCAGGGTTTCTCTGTGTAACCGCCCTGGCTGCCCTGGAACTCACTCTGTAGCCCAGGCTGGCCTCGAACTCACAGAGATCTGCCTGCCTCTGCCTCCCAAGTGCTGGGATTAAAAGATGTGCACCACCATGCCTGGCTTACAGTTGGTTGCATACCAACCCGGCACAGTGGTACACACCTGTAACCCCAGTTCTTGGTAAGTACAGGCAAGAGGATCAGAAGTTCAAGGTCATCCTCAGCTACGCAGGGAGTTCAAGGCTAGCCTGTGCTACGTGAGATCTTACCTCAAAAATAAACACATTGAGGGTTGGTTTTAGCTCCGAGGCAGAGTGCTTGCCTAGCAAGCTCAAGGCCCTGGGTTTGGTCCTTACCTGGGGGTGGGAGGTGGGGGACTGGGGGGCGGAAACCAAAAAATCACATACACGTAGGTGTCAGTTCCATCTCCCCAGTTTGTGACCTTGGGTGTGCTCCTTCTCGTCTCTGGGCCTCATACCCTCTGTGACACGGAAGGAACAGAGTCCTCACCTCCTTGTCTGACAATGGCCTCCAAAGAATCATGCTTGTAAAGCACCAGGCACCATAAGCACTTGTTTGGATCCAGTCTGTCCATGCTGTGTGACTCCAGACCAATGAAGTTCCCTCTCTGAACTTCAGTTACTGGTCTGCGATACAGGATCCTAGCTGGGCTCCCCTCGTGGAGCTGTGAGGATTCAGTCAGACCATGCAGGTAACTGTGTGGCAGTGTCTGCCTCACATTCAGGGCTACTGAGATGATTAAGCCTGAGCAGGCAAGATGGGCACAGAGGATAAAGGTCTTGTCTCCAAGCCTGACAACCTGAGTTCAAGTCTCATGACCCACGGTGGAAGGAGAGAACTGACTTCTGAAAGCTGTCCCCTGACCTCTGAATTTGATCCCTGGAATCCACCTGGGAGGAGCTGCCTCCTGCAAGCTGTCCTCTGAGCTCCACATAAGCAGTGGCATGCCCTCCACCATGAAGTAAATAAATGGAATAAAAAGTTAAGCTGGTCGTGGTGGTACACGTCTTTAATCCCAGCACCTGGGGAGGCGGATTCTGAGGGTTTGAGGCCAGCCTGGTCTACACAGCAAGTTCCAGGACAACTGGGGATACACAGTGAGACTATGTCACGGAAAACACAACAAACGGGCGAAACAAAACAAAACAAAAAAATGAAGTCAAATCTCAGGTTCTGGATGGTTCCGAGGGAAGGAAGGGGGATGTGAGAGTGCGCAACAGACATTAGCAAAGCCCTAGACGGAACAGGAGGGAAACTGAGGCCGTGGAAAGAGAAGGTCCTTTCCAGAAAACACAGAGTGCCTTGGAGGAGGGGCAACCTGGGAAAGAAGCTACTTCCAATCTCCGTGGGAGACTGCAGCCAGACAAGAATCATGGGCTGGAAGTGGGCCCTTTAAATCTAAGCTCCACCTTTGCTTAGAGCTGTCTGTAGGGGAGTATTTATAAGGGGGTGTGCCTCCTCTCTGCTCCACACAGGCCTGGTGCTCCTGCCCTCTGACCTCACAGCCCCTGGCCCCGAGTCCCTCCCCAGTGCCCACAGCCACCAGCCACATAGAGGTGTGTCATGGAGCTACCACCCTTTGACATGTGGAGGGACTACCTGAACCTGAGCCAGGTGATCCTGACTATAATCCAGGGCCGGAGCCAAAGACTGGTGGGTAAAGGGGCTGAAGTTCCCACCCCCAGACCCCAGGAGAAGAGTGAACAGGAGCCGGGGGTCTCCGGGAGCCTGGCTACCCTATGCAACTTCTGCAAACACAATGGAGAGTCTCGTCACGTCTATGCCTCACACCAGCTGAAGACATCGGAAGGCGTGGTGGTGTGTCCCATCCTGAGGCATTATGTGTGTCCCCTGTGTGGGGCCACCGGGGACCAGGCTCACACGCTCAAGTACTGTCCACTCAACAGCAGCCAGCAGTCTCTCTACCGTCGTGGTGGACGAAACTCCGCTGGACGCAAAGTCAAGCGATAAGACCCATGAGGTGCCTATCACCCACACCCCCAAACCCTCCTTGCTCTGGCCCTGGTACCCTCCCCTCTGCTCACCCAGCCCTATGGGGGTTCCTGGATCCCCGTTCTCTGTGCCTTCAGGATCCTGAAACATTGGCGGTTGCTGGCAGCCGGGTCCACCTGTCTCAGAGATTTCTGACACTGTGAGAGCTGTTCTCCATGGACCCTGCATCTTGGTGGCTTCTTTTGGATTGTGACAGCCTGCTGGTGATACTAAGCCTTGCTGACTTCTCAGAGCCCCTGTAAATACCCCTTGGGGGAAACCCTTGGACTCTCCACCATACAGAATCCCAGCATGCGCTGATAGGCTGGTTGTCAGAATCTGGGGACAGTGCCGGAGACTGGCCAGGACCTGAGAACCTGATGTTGGTACTGACTGTGAGATTATCCATCTGTCTTCACCTTCTCCAGCATCTGCAGACTCAGGTTTCTCCATGGACCATTCAAGTTCCTTGAACATGCCATCCAGCAGGAACTGGAGGAGGGTCAGGACCCTCTTGGAAGGCTGCAGGGCCTTTGTAGCTGCACAGGCTGCCTCAAGGGAGCTGAAGCCCACAGCTCCCCCTACTTCGTTTCTAATCCCATCTCACTTTCTCCTGCCCCCAACCCCAGTGAGAGACGTATCTCTCTTCCACCCCCGATCTTGTTGAGTGTGTTACATCGATGTGAGTCCCACAGCCAAAGAGTCCGAGACCCGACGTGAACATGGCAACTGCTTAGATTGTAATTTTAGGGTCAAAGAAGAACTCCAGTAGGACCTGTAAGTTATTTAGGAGTTGGGCTTTGAGGTGGGATGAGGATATATGGGTGGGTGGGTGGGTGGGTGGAGCTCTGGTGAATAAAGAGTTTTAGAGTTAGATCTGTAACCCTGGTGTCTACAGTCTTTGAACGTGGTTGGCCCAGTTAGTGGGCTGCGCCTTTGGGTTCTGGGGGAGAGAGGTGAAGGACGAGACTGGGGGCTGCATTTGCCTAAAACCTTGGGAGGGATCTAGAACTGTCTCAAATGTCCTCCAACACAGGATGTCTGGGTGGGACAGGTTCCCAAATACTTCTTAGCCTCCACCTAGACACTTTTTTTTTTTTTAAGACTTTGTGGAGCCAGGAAGTGGTGGCAAACGGCCTTTAACCCCAGTGCTGTCAGGAAAGTGCTTGTGTGGTGGTCCCAGGCCTTTAATCCCAGAGCTCAAGAGGCAGAGGCAGGCGGATCTCTGTGAGTTCGAGGCCAGCCTGGTCTACACAGTTGAGTTCCAGGACAGCTAGGGCTATGTAGAGAACCCATCTCAAAAAAAAAAAAAAAAAGAAAGAAAGAAAGAAAGAAAGAAACTGTGCAGAGGGTGAGGGGCTGGGGCACAACATGCAGGTGATAGTTAGGTGATCGTCAGAGAAGTCCACTCTCTCTCCTACCATGTGGGTCCTGGAGACTGAACTCGGGTCTCAAGCGCAGTGGCAAGCACCTTTCACCCACTGGGCCATCTCACCTGCCCGCTAAGTCTTTTTCTTTCTTCCTTTTTCCCTCTCCTGTTCCCTAGATATTGAACCTAGGAATCTACAGCTCTGTTTACACAGGGGTTCCCCTCCTGCCTTATTAGTCTAGGAAGCACCAGGTCTGACTTTTGATAGATTTTAAACTTTGGGCTCCCGAACCCCATCACAAAACTTTTTTTTTCTTTTTTTAAGTATAAACTAGGCATATGAACACCTTTAATCCTAGCACCCGGGAGCCAGAGGCAGAGGCAGGTGGATCTCATCTGTGAGTTCAAGGCCAGGCTAGTCTAACAAAGCAAGTTCGAGGACAGCCAGGGCTGTTACACAGAGAAGCCCTGTCTCCAAAAACCTATATATAATATATATATATGTATGTATATATATTATATATAAATACACACACATATACATATATCTCTACTCGCAGCAGCACGGAGTGGTGGCACCCATGCCTTTGATCCCAGCACTCATGAAGCAGAACCAGGTGGATCCACCTGCAGGGGATCTCACCCTCTCTGGTATCCAAGGCACCACCACCCACACGTATATACAAACAAAACTAAAATCCTTTCCCCCCCCCCTTTTTTTTTTTTTGGTTTTTGTTTGTTTGTTTGTTTCGAGACAGGGTTTCTCTGTGTAGTTTTGGTGTCTGTCCTGGATCTCGCTGTGTAGACCAGGCTGGCCTTGAACTCACAGAGATCCACCTGGCTCTGCCTCCCAAGTGCTGGAATTAAAGTCAGGCGTGCGCCGCCGCCGCCGCCGCCGCCACCACCACCCAGCTTTTCTCCCCTTTTTTTATGTATATGGCCGTTTTGCCTGCTTGTGTGTCTGTGCACCACATGCATGCCCGGTGCCAGCAAAGGCCAGAAGAGGGCATCAGATCCCTTGGTACTGGGGCTAAGGATGGTTATGGGCCCCACGTTTGGGTTTGGAGACCCAAACTCCGATCCTCATGCGAGAGCTCTTAACTGCTGAGCCATCTCTCCAGCCCCTCCCCCGCCTCATTTCTTAATACACATGTCACCTTTTCCTTAAGTGTGGTGGCGGCACATACCTTGTCCTCTGGAGGCTGCAGCGAGATTATTGCTGCAAATTCAATGCCAGCCTGGGATACTTAGTGAGATGCCCTCAAAAACAATTTTTGGAAGTGAGCACAAACAGAGAAGGAAGTTTTGCCTTTTATGTGGATAGCACCTTGAGCGATGTGGGCGCTCATAAATAACTGTCGGATGAATGAAGCACCGTTTACTCAATGACCTTGCAAATGCTGGCACTGAAAAAAATTTCACAAGGCTAAACTCAGTCATCCAGCCATTCAGTTCATCCAACTGGTGCTCTTGATTCATTCGTGCTCGGCGCTTTTGATTAAAATGGGCCATGGCCAGGAGGATCTTCGTCCCCACCCTCCAAGAAACTCCAGCCTTTGAACTCCCTTTTCGAGAGGTGACGTCAAAACGTGAACAGGGGGCCTCCCAGGCGTGATTGGGAGGTTGCTGGGTTGCTATGGTTACCGCCTTGGCATGGGTGGGGAATATCTCCCGGGTGCCCCGCCTAAATCCGTAGGAGGTAGTTCCCGAGCAATCCTGCGCTGGGGCGTGATTGGGCGTGGGCAAGGAGGGTGCTTAACGCCCCCATCCCCACCCGCGCAGTTGTCATGGAAACTAAGCTCTACTCTCCTCCCCATCGCTCCCTCCCCTTTCTCTAACAAAAAAGACTTTTCGCTTAGCGGAAAGAGTAGGCTAGAGGACTACCCAAAAAGAGGAAACTCCGCTCTGTTCTAGCGCTCACTCTAGCATCTCTCCTTCCTCTGCAGCGCCCGCACTGGGATTGAATCCTGGGTACCACCGCCAGCAAGGTGCCAGCGACACGCATGCGCGCTGTAAGTTTGCACATGCGCAATTGGGCACGAGATGTCTGGGGACCCTAGCGCAATGTTAAGTGTGCGGCTGCGCAGCCGTATCCTTCAGGTGAAGCAAGGCGAGGGGCAGTTCTGCGCTTGCGCCATGCAGAGAGGCTAGGCGCAGAGAACGCAGCCCTGGCTATCAGGGTGTCTGGAGACAGCGTTCTCCCAGCACGCATGCGCCTTGGCTCTCGATGCTACTGGGGGCGGGGCCCAGAGGGGGAGGGAGAGGTGGGGGGGGGAGGGAAGAGGCTGCAGAAGCCGAAGCCCTGACCCACCGGCAGGCAGGGGCTGCGGCGGCGCGGGTGAGTGACCCACGGCCCAACTGGGTCCCCATCCTCTGCGCTCCATCACTCTTCCTGGAGTCCCAAAGGGCCTCGGGAGGTTCCTCCTCTTTTCCAGGACCCCCGTTATCTCTAGCGCTCCCCTTCATTCCAGGCAATCCCAGCACCCCCATAATCCCTGCAGACCCTCAGCCTTAATATTTTACCGTCTTACCCAGAGGCTCCCCTCTCACCTTTAATTCCTGGACATCCTCTCTCAGGGACCATAAAACAGACACCCCACTGCCCTGGGAGCCCCTTAGCGCTCCCCTGTGATCTGGATGCCCCTTGTCTACTGCATTGCCCGGTTGGCATCACTTCAAAGCCTCATGCGTGTTCGACCCCCGGGGTATCCCCGATTCTCTTTCCTTTTCCTGTTCCCCTGCGCCCCCGTTCTCCTCTAACTCCTGCAGCGACACCCTTTCTTCCTTCCACTTTTGCTCATTTCCCTCCATCCTTCCAGACCGTCCCCCAATAGTCATCAACTCCTCCGCGAGGCATTCGGCGACCGCGTGAAGCACAAGATGGGCACTGGGCGGGTATCACCTACGAGTAAGCACCTTTGATTGCACTCAGCAGCTCGCCGCTCCCACCACCACTTTTTGCACAGGGGACCGGAGGAGCCCGTGTCGGGGCGACACGGGGACACCGAGCCCCCGCCAGCGCTGTTCACCCTTTGCCCGCAGAGCCGGCGCCCCCCATGCGCCAGGCAGCCGATCGGTGGCGTCTGGGGGCGCCATGGCCTCGGCGACCGCGGCGGCGGCGGCGGCGGCGCCGGGCGAAGCGGAGGAGACCACCCGGCTCCGCAAACCGCGGTTCTCCTTCGAGGAGAACCAGATCCTGATCCGGGAGGTGCGCGCCCACTACCCTCAGCTCTACGGCGCGCAGAGCCGTCGGGTGAGCGTGGCCGAGCGGCGGCGTGTGTGGGACAGCATAGCCAGCAAGATCAACGGCATCACCAGCTGGAAGCGCACGGGCCAGGAGGTTCAGAAGCGTTGGAACGACTTCAAGCGCCGCACCAAGGAGAAGCTGGCCCGAGTGCCGCACTCCACGCAGGGCGCGGGGCCCGCTGCCGAGGACGCCTTCTCCGCGGAGGAGGAGACTATTTTCGCCATCCTGGGGCCGGGTGTGGCGGGGCCCGGGTCTGGCGCTGGGGCTGAGGAGTCCGCGGCAGCTGCCTCCTCACAACCGCAAGCTCCGACCGCTGGTACTCAGCGGTATGTGCTGTCGGAGGACCGCAGGCAGGATCGACGGGCAGGTGAGTCCCAAAGTCACTCCTTTAACAATTGCAAACACTTTTAAAGCCTGCTGTACGCAGTTCACGCCCAGATCCTTCGGGCGTGTTCCTCACATTCTCTTAAAAACGGTGGGAGGTGGGTGCTGTCACCCCCGTTTTAGAGCTAGGGCGTTAAGGTCAGAGGAAAGGATATGATTTAGACGTGGTGGCAGTGGGCCTAATTCTAGCGCTTGAGAGGTGAAGGCTGAAGAAAAAAGTTCAAGGCTAGTCTGTGCTACAACAGACCTGGTCCAAAAGAAGGGTGAGGAGGGGTCGTCTGGGGGTGCTCAGTTGGTAGAGTGCTTTCCTAGCTTTCAGGGGTTCCTGGGTCGGATCCCCCAGCACTGCATAGATCCGTGTGATGGCACACGACTTCAATCCCAATACGTTGAAGTTGTTGACAGAAGACCAAGGTTATCTATGGGTGCGGTGTGAGTTAAAGGCAAATCTGAGCCCTGTGAGACCCTCATCTCTCCAAAAGTATAATGATTTAAAAGACAGAGAAAAGAAAACGGATGGGCTCTGGTGGTTGGGCAGCCACTTGGCAATTGTCAGAGGTAGGCATGGAAGCAGCCCTGGGAGGCCTGGCTCAGGGATGTCAGCAGCAGCCAGGCAAGATTTCAGTGGGCGGGGCTGGCCTCGCCTCCCAGCTCCCGTGGAGGATGGGGCAGGAGGATGGGGACCTCATTGCCTGCCGTGGGCTGCAGTGTGAGTTAAGTAGCCGTCTGGGAATGTTCCGGAGACCCTGCCGCAAAACAAGAGCAGAAAGAGGGCAGGTTACTGCTAGAGTGCCTAGCCAGCATGCACGGGGCTCTAGAGTTCATTTCCGGCCCCGGAAAACAGAGGAAGAGCGAGATGGGATAGGGGAGAATTCTGTGCAGGGGAGTACCTAGAGGCGGAGTCCAGGCTGCGTGTTAACCAACCGTCACTGGATGGCGTCATCCCAGTGGGTTAGTCCGAGTTCACTTCTGCTCCTGCCAAACACCGATGAAAAAAGTTTCCCCCTCCAAGGGTTTCTGTGAGAACTTAGTAAAGCAGTACAGGCCAATTGCTTGCTCCGGTGTCTCTGGAGTGCATGGCTAGCTTGTGATGTAATGGTCAACCGATTGAGGTCCATACTGCTTCTCCACTGTAAATGAAAGACTTGGGGAAGTCTGGTGACTTCCTCAAGGTCGTGCCTGAAGAGCTGCCGTGGAGACGTCTCTCCTGCTCAGCCTTCACTCTGGATTTTTTTTTTTCTTCCAGCAATCTCTCTTTCTTTCCACCGTGGGTTCTTGGGATTGAAGTCAGGTCAGGTTTGCACAGCAGACATCTTTAGACGCTGAGCCATCTCACTGGCCCCTTAGCTAGGTATTCATATGATTCAGAGAGGTTCATTTCCCTACCCGAGGTCGCACAGAAAGTAAGCAGTGAGATGTTGAACGATATCTGTGCCCGACTACTAGTGTAGTCGTTGCCCATTAACCACTGGGAAGTTAATGGGAGGGACGGAAGGCAAGCACATGGGGCTTGTAAGTCAGGGTCAAGAGTTGGAACTCAGGCAGAGGAAATGTGGGAGCCAGGAAACTGCCAAAAACCAACCTGTGTTCTCAGTTGGAATCAGATTTCTTTCTGTGAAGTGGTCTCATCGGACCAGGACAGTGATAACAAAGTTTGTCACATGTTCGTGTGTTGTGTGCATGTGTGTAGGTGTGCGTGTTTGCATGCATGCTTGTGGATAGAGAAGCTCAAAGTTGATGTCCGGAATTGTTAACACCTCTCTCACCTTATTCTTTGAGGCAGAGTCACTGAGTCAAATCCAGAGCCCACTGATGGGGCTGGCCTACCAGCCAGCTTGCTCTGGGGGGTTCCCTGTCTCCGCTTTCCAAGGCTGGAAAGACAGCCTTGCTGCCATGCCAGCCTATCATGTGGACTCTGGGGCTCTAGATTCTGGTCCTCACATTTCCAATGAATCATTTCCTGAACTCCAACCTTGCTTTTTTAGAAGTTGTTGGAATCCACTTTATTCATGTAAAAACACTCAATAAATGTTTATTGAGAGCCTCTTCCTGGGGTAGATGCTGAGATACGGTGGAGGACAAGACAGATTCCTCTCCCTTAGGGAGCTCGTGTTGTTGGGGGAAACATACCACAAATAGCCACATAATACCACTAGACAGTAACTATTAACAAGAGAAATGAAGTCTGTTGAGAGGGTATGAAGCCAGGCTCACCTTAAAATCCCAGCACTTTGGAGATTGAGGAGAGAAGCTCATGTTTTGAGGCTAGCCTGGGCTGCATAGAGAGACCCTGTCTGTACCAAAAAGTTATTTAGAGTTATAATGTGCTGTATAAAGTGGAGAGTCGGGGAGGGCTTTTTGGAGGTGGTGAAATCAAGCGGGAACTTGAATTTAGATATATATCCAGCAGATATATTTGTTTTGGCTTTTTGAAACAGAGTTTCTCTGTGTAGCCTTGACTGTCCTGGAACTTGCTCTGAAGACCAGGCTGGCCTTGAACTCACAGAGATCTGCCTGCCTTTGCCTCCTGAGTGCTGAGATTATAGGCATACGCCGCAGCGCCCAGTTAAAACTAGCCTCTTAATGCTGTGTGAATCACCCCAAGCCTGAGGTTGGCTGTTCTGCATAGTGAATTCCGGGCCAGCCAAAGCTACAGAGCAACATCCTGTCCCCTGTTCTGAGACACAAACCCTTCCCCAAAAGCTACCTTTAATCTCAACACCCAGGAGGCAGAGGCAGGCAAATCTCTGAGTTTGAGGCCAGCCTGGTCTACCGAGTAATTTCCAGGACAGCCAGGACTACACAGAGAAACTCTGTTTTGAAAAACAGCAAAAGACACCCCCCGAAAAAAAAGGAAATGAAAGGAGGACCTGTGAGGTGGCCTAGTGGTTAAAGGTGCTAGCCACCAAGCCTGACAATCTTGAGTTCAGTCCCTGGGACTGACTTGGTGTGCACAACATGGTATGTGTGCCTGAGCCCTCACAAATACAAATAAATGAATAAATATGCAATACATTTCTTCAAAAAACTACAAAAAAACAACATGGAAAAGAGGGCTGGGCCAGTAGCTCAGTGGTAGAGCCCTTGCCTAGAATCCCCCAGTGAGGGGCTGGGGGTGTGGCTCAGTGGTAG